>FN649751.1:5140235-5151327 GCA_000310025.1 Ectocarpus siliculosus | reverse complement strand
TCATACCACCTCCACATAGATTGCAGGAGATGAAGGCCCGTGAGAGCAAGAGGCCCCCCCCCGCGCTGGCACCGGCGTCATTGGCGCCCCAGATCCCTTCGGGGCCGAACGCGGGTGCCCGCCGGTAGCCCATCTGTGTCAAGATCTCGGGAGCGGCGGCGCTAAGCGCGTTGTGGTCGTGGAACGGCGGCGGTGGCGGGGCGGCGGCGGCGGCGGCAGCAGCAGCGACCCCACCGTTCGCCACGCCCGGGGCTTGCGACACAAACGGCATCTGCTGATGCTGCTGCTGCTGCTGCTGCTGTTGCTGCTGCTGCTGATTCTGTTGCGAGCGGTCGTTCGGGTCGTGCGAAGGGGTCGGCATGCCGCCGGGGGGAAGCATCGACATGGCGGCTCGGATGATAGCGCTGCCGTTGTTGAACCCAGCAGAAGGCGGCCCCACGAACCCCACGCTACTCCCGTTCTCCAGCGGCAACGGCTTCCCGAAGGGAGCTCCGGGGGATGCGCCGGTAGCGGTGAGGGCATCGTGTTGCCCGTGGCCAGGGAGTCCCGGTGGTGGTGGTGGTGGTGGCGCTCGACCGTGTACCCCCGGAGCGACGGGCATCGCCACAGGTGGGTCTCCGTTTCGCCATGGCATCAACCCCGGTGTCGACGTTGGTGGTTGTTGTTGCTGCTGCAGCAGCAGCTGCTGCTGTTGATGATGTAGTTGCTGCTGCTGCTGCTGCTGCTGCTGCTGCGACGGCGGCGGCGGCAGTTGCGGCAGCGGCGCGGACTTGCGACGAGACGCGCTTGACGACTTGACGGAGACGAAGCGGCCATTGCCGTTTGCTTGCGCCTGCTCGTCAGGGACACACAGGACAACGCGACATGTCGGGCGCGAAAAAGAATTCATCGGGAACGAACACCAGTCTATCACGGAACGCTACCACGCACGAGGGGCGAGTTACCACGCCCGTGCCCTTGCCACAGCATGTCTTATCCCTACAAGGCGGTTGTAGCTGCAAAAACAGAACCGAGACAGAAATACGGCCTACGAATAACAACTCACCAGCATGCTCTTCGACGTCGCATACGCGGCGCGGCGAACCCTGTTGCGACACATGCCCACGAGCTTCACCACCCGCTCGTGGAAGGCCACGAAGTCGTCGATGTCGCCCCGCTCGAGCAACTTGTGAGCGTTGGCCGTCACCCCGATGAATCGCGCGAAAGCTGCATCGCCGCCGGCCAGGAAGTGCATCCCGCCGTCCTACACCCCCATGCAAAATGTTCCCAGGGCAGCAAAAATTTACTTCAATAAAGCGATGGAACATACACGTCCATCCCATCCCATCGAGCGAGGTAAGCACCGGCGTTGCAACCGCAATCGCAACACGGAACAAACCGTGCGCCGCTGGCGCTGCATGGCTGCCATGCAGCTCGTCGTGCTTCAGCGTAGCGACTTACACGGGGGAGGCTTTCCTTATATAAAGGGAATGCTGTGGGTGATCACCTGCATCAAAAGGCTGGCAACGTTTGGCATCATCGCAACCCCTTACAAAAAACAATACGCGGCCGGTAAGGCGTACCGCAACGTTGTGTGGCATTGCATAAACCAAACCACTTTCAGCGAGACACCGGTGGACAAGTCTTGTCACGGGGGCAGAAAACGAAAATGTCGTCGGCATGCAGTGCTGTACGACATGGCGCGCATTGCAAGCGCTGCTTGCGGTGCTGCGCACGTGCTATAAGGCAATAGAGGCCAATTGAACACCGCACGATCTCGTCCTCACATCTACCAGCAGCAGTTGGAAAACAACAGCCAGAGGCCACAGGCCACAGCCGCAGCCGCAGCCGCAGCAGCACTGAGAGACTCACCTCAAAGCGGCTGATGAGGATCTTGCGGATCTCCGGCAGATCCTCCTGCTTCAGCAGGCCCTTGGCGATGCCGCTCGCCACGAGGCGGCACGACAGCTGCCTCAGCTCGTTCAAGATGCGTGGAGGCTGGTTCTCCGCTGCCCTTGGCAGGACGTTGTTGTGGAACTCTTCCTTGGTGTACTTGGACGGGGGCTGCCAAAGACAATAGCCCACGGTACACACACAACGAACGGCAAGCCAAGCCACCACGTGGAAGTTAAGCCGCAGATGTGTGCGGGGTGGGGGCGGGGAAGGAAGGAGCAATCATGCACAGAGACGGCAGCGCAACCTTGTGTGCATCGCCATTGGCCATTCGTAAACTCCCGAAGCGCATCGAAACACCGCCGTCGCCGAGAAATAAAAGAGGACCAAATGAAAGATTGGAACGTGAGACCAGAGACATGTTTCGTCAAGAGAGCGGATAAACACAGCACTTGCTTCTGACTGCTGCACTGACTGCTGCATGTGTTGAGAAAGCCATCCTCTTTCATGTGCTGTCACCTCGCGGCCATCACCGTCCACCGCCGACACCTTGCCCCCCGTCCCGCAGTGCACCACGTAGCCGGCCAGCTTGATGGCCGTTACGAGGTTGCGGCTCGGGGCGTTGCTAGAGCCATTCACGTACACGGCAGGGTTGTCGTTCGGTGGAAGGGTCTTGCAAAGAAGCGCCGCCTTTATCCGCTTCCCCAGGCTGTCAAAAAGGTTGTCGTGCCGACAGCGAGAGGCACAGAGAGTAGTGCGGCAAACCGGGGCGAAACGAAGGTCGACGACTCAGGCAAAGATTGGGGCTACGGTTACAATCGGGGGCAGCAACACGGCGCCCAACAAGCGTGATACGGACATACCAGTGCGTTGCACCGTAAGAGGCGGCGGCGTCGTGGTAACATTATGTGCCCACTATTATTCCCGCCATGCCGCTGGAAATCGGTGAGTTTACTGCTGTATGCAGCTCTTCAGGCTGGCCTGTACGTCGTGGCTTAGGTGTTGACGACCGTCGACAGTCTCGGCTGTGCTGGACAACCTGCTGCTAGCAGCCATCTAGCTCGCGCGCGGAGAGTAACAACAGCAGTAGTGCACTCCCACCACGTAAACGCCCGACCCGCTCATAAAAAAACAGCATTGAAAAAACTGCCGTGAAATGCACACATTCACACAAACCTGTCCATGCAGAACATTGGCTTCTCTCTGTGAAGCTTGTGAGACGTGTCGTGTCTAGCGTTCTTGGCCTCGATGGCCTGCCACGCCTCTGCCATCCTCTCCATGATCTCCACCTCCACCTTTATGCGGTATTCATGAAAACATTTTGTGAACGCCACACCAGAATGTCTCGCACATTGTGTCGTCAGAAGACCTGTCGAGATCAGCGCTGTATGTGGGTGTCCTTTTTGTCCTTTTACAAGGATGATTCCGAAGAAGGGTTGGATCTTCAACATCAATCGTAAAGTTCAGGGCGCATTTCGTTTCTATTTAAGTAGAAAATAAACCCGGAGGTGGAAAATCCTTGCCATACTCTTTCTTTTCTCTAGAGAGCGTATATATTTTCGAGAATATCTAGGCAAAATGCATGTTTTGCAGCAGGCAGGGAACGCATGTACTGCTTGTAGTGACCCCCGTCAAACAATGATATTTCAGGGACCGCTGTGAATGACAAGACTTGAAAAAAATAGAATTTTACAACTCCGACTCTAGCATTTCAACGCATTTCTTGAGTCGCCTCTCACGGAGCGAGACGAACTGCAGCGGGGAGCTATTTCATTCAGTCGTTTCACAGCAGTGGGAGGGACGACGGTGAAAAGGAAAACGTGGGACTTCGCTTTGGGCGCATTTTTGTGCAGCTGATTCTCATAAAGTCTCTTTTTCGAAATCTACATGGTCTGTACATGAGGCCCGGTCCTCTTACAAGAACATTGGTATTTTCCGTTGATTCGCACAAACGGGTGCCACTACAACATATATTACCTCCACACACGAACGAACAAAGAGACTTGAGAGGATTGTCAGAGCCCGCATACAGCCAGTGTAGTCTAGTCTATATGGACGCGAATTTGATGCGTAGATGCTACATACACTGGTGAACACAGCAGTAGTCCACGATCAACACTAATTTTTCAACTTTTCAGCTAGCCATTTCACCCGGCTCAAACAAACACCGCATGGCGGCGGGCAGACGGAAAACGAGACCCTCTCTGCTGGTGCAGCACAACAAGCCCGCAGCAGCAGCGGTTCGTGCAGACTACTCAAAACCTTACCGTTGGAACATGTCGACGTAGGCAGCAGTATAATAGTGCGCATATATACACATGTGTATGTACTCACATCGTCCTCCTGCGGCTTGTTTCCCCCGCCGGGCGCCTTGAGGCTAGCGACGATGTCCTTGCTCCGCTCGAACAGCGCGTCGACCTCTTCGAGCAGAGGCGACAAGGTATCCTGCAGCAGCAGGGCGCCCGTGGCTCCGCTCGCCTTGCTGCTGCTGGGCACCCCGCCGCCGCCGCCGGAGCCGGACAGGTTCCTGCCGCCGCCGTCGAACCCATTCGCGGGAGTCTCCGACGTGGGAGACGCATGTCGGCCGCGCCTGCTGCTGATGCCGGTGGCGACATTGTTGTTGCTGTTGGAGGCGGCGCTGCTGTTGTTGTCCTGCTGCTGCTGTACCTCGGAGCCGTTTCTCGACCCCCGACTGTTCTCGTAGTCCCGCGCGTCATTGACGGCCGAGGACAGCCCGGAGAAGCTGGGCAGCGCGCGGGCTTGCGGTTGTTGGTTCATTCTTTTCGCCGCGCGCCGCTCTTGGGTGCGTTGTGGCCTCTACGATTGTTACTGACTCTCCCCTCCCGAGATCCTCGCGCGGAGAGCGCAATTTTCCTCCTGCCTCTCCGTGCTCACACGCACGCCAAAAATACGGAGAGAGTGCGTGGACCCAGCAGATCGCGAGCACCCTAGCCTTGGCCCCGCTACCCAGCCCCCAGCCTTAGCCCTCGCCCTGGCCAAATACCCACGGGGATGGAAGATTGGTTTTTGGGAGAGAGCGGCTTACCCTCCTATCTACGTATTTTTGTACCACGCTGAACTCGAGCGCGCCGGCTTCTCCGTAGACCCGAATGACACGGCCCATCAACAGACAAAAAAGCCTCTACAGCGACGATCGGGGACAGGGGACACAGCCCAAAAAAAGTCCTGCCGCTTGCCGCCGCCCAATTGCGCCAAACGGCGCCGAACGCCGCGCCGTGTTTCGTACGGAGCCTACACCACACCGTATTGCCTGTCGCCGTGGAGGGGGAACGCATGTCCGTTGCCTTGCCCACGAACAACGTGTTATACGTATTCTATACGTACTATTACAGTAACATCCCCCGCGAGACCTCTCTCACTTCCCTCGACGTCGCGGCCCCTCCCATGATTTTGTCTTGAAACTACTGCTTGAAAGGTGATACTGCTGTTGTTTGCTCCTCAAGTCAGTCAAGTCAGTCAATCGTGGCGGCGGTGTGGTGTGGCAGCGTTCCCCCTTCTTCGGCTTCTTACTTGTATTTGGACTGCGTCTCCATTATTACCCGCATCATCAGGAGTCTCTGTCTGCTTCTTCTCCGATCGATATGCTCCGCGCCAAGTTATACCGCTTATTGTTGTGGTGCCTCACACCCCGACCTCATGTTATGTACTGCTGTGTAATCTCCTCCTCCTCGAGGTGTACCAAACCCTCGTTCTTCTTGCAGATAGATGCGTCAAGTGTTGCATGACGCATCGTGAACTACGACGTACAGTATTGGTAGCGTCGACCGCGCTATAAAATAATTACCCGGAGAACGTCGGGACAACCAACAACGCGAATACTCTCGTGGTTTTTTAGCCGAATGCTGACATACGCTGCACCAATAATTGCGAGGCTAGGGCGACGAAATAAATAAAGTGATCATGACAGGCAGGCTCATTTGTTTACGGAGCAGTGAAATCTCTTGAAATGGTGGCGGTCTCTTATAGTTTGGAGGAAGAAGAATTCATGTGGCGGATGTGAGATAAATTATATATCGTGCGGAGAGTGTCGCATTGTCTGCAGGAGGACCTGTACGCGGTTCCTGCACACTTGATCAATCAAGCGTTCGCCTCATTTACCTAGGTTTCGAAAGGACTGGAGGGAAGCAGAGAGGAGATTTAATTATTCTGAAGACCTCCCGCTCCCAAACAAATTCAATCTGTCGAAATAAAGTCAAGACAATGCACTCAAAGGATCGTAAAGAACATACTCACTCCCATACTTCGGAAAGCCAAAACAAACACAGGAGACCACCGTCAGTTACGGCTGTGGCGAGATTTGAGACGATAGTCGATTGGGGGGGCTCACACCACACCATGATCATCAACGCCGTAACATCGGTCGGTGTGGCCAGAGGACGGCGCCTAAGTCGTGCTAGTCACTCGAACAACGAACGCGCGCTCACGCACACGCAACATCTCTGAATCCTTCGCACAAAGCTGCCCTAGCGCGAGGCACACACGCACACACACCCTGCCGTGCATGACCCCCCGCGAAGAACAACCGTCATCAACGGCTGTTTGCTTCGCCCACCCTGCCGAATTTTCCATCTTCCAAGGATTCGCACCGTAAAAGACTGCACACGCCCGGCAACAAAACACGAAGAAACGGCCAACCTGCTGTACTACCGCAACCGCTCACGACATGCACGCGCACAAACGTGCACTGCTGTTAGTCTAAACGGCACTGCTGTGCGCACCACCACTTGATACCCCGCGCAGAGCCCACAAGGCTTGTATGAACCAGGGCCTCCTTTGGGGAATGAGGTGTTCAATGCATTCCATGCAGCAGCAGGCAACAAAAGACAAACAAACGCTTATCGTGAAACCGTCACAACCTTTCAACCAAGAAAACACGAGGGATTAAAATGCAAGGTAAATGGCATCTTAACAACAACCTACTGTACTGGCAGACTGCCAGAATGAAGAGCATTGCTGCAATGAGCCTTAAAGGCTGCCCATGAAGCGCGGCAACGTCGGTACACCCGTTCTCTTGCCCGCGAGAAATCCACTGCAAGAGGCGCGATGACATCTGTCTTCTCATAACGCTGAGGAAAGGGTCGATTATTAGTATACACAAACGTGAAAGGAACCCCCACTCTTCCGCAGTACTACGTACACACGCGCATGGTACAACAAGAGCAAGCTCAAGCGCGACGATATTCGCGCGATTGTTGAACGTACGTACGTATCACACAGACAGACGTAGAATTGCGCGAAAACGCGGTCCGTATCCTCGGCTGGTGCGTACCACGGACAATAAAACGACACGCACACACCTCTAATGCACCGCATGCAAGAAAAGGCACAACATCAAATCTTCTCCTGTACTATTACCGCAAAAACAAAGTGCCAACCCTCCTTCCTAATCTACAGAATCGGGTACAACCAACAGGTAGGGTCCGTCCACCCGTTTCCGCGCAGTTGTTCTATAATACTACCTATCACACAACTCTTCTTTTACGTATCCCACAACAGACTGCGGCCGCGGCAGCAGGCCATCATCAAGCCTGCTCTGTAGTGGGAGTTGGTTTGTTGCATCCATCCTCATTCCTTCCTCACTATTATAGAGGAGAGAGGTTGTAGGGGGTACAATCACGACACCCATGTCCCCGAACGAATACACGCCCAAAGCTGTTTCGATAGGCCGGTCGGTCAGCCGGGTGTACAGGAAGAACTTTAGACAAGCCGTTGGCCGTTCCGAGGGCTGCCGTTACGCGAATGAAGCTACTTAGGGATTCTCGCCGGCTCTGCCGGACCACCTGTAGAACAACGATTTGCAGCAGTAGCAGCCGCAGCAGCAGCATCAGCATCAGCAGCAGCAGCAGAGCACAAGACAGGTGAGCAACAAAAGAGGACAGCGAGCTGTATGCCACAGATGTGATATCTTTTCTTTTGGGTTCGGTGTGGTGCGCGGAGTTCTCCGAGCCCAAACACATCAGCTGTGTGGGCTGTTCGAGCTTCGGCAACGTCACAGCCGGCAGTTAGCTCTTCGAGCTTTCTTTTTCGTCGTGCACTACCCAATGGCGTTGATCCAGAAAAAAATAGCCTGTCTTTCCTTGCCTTGAGGCTACTTGTAACGGGACTGAATACAGCAAAGCGTAAGGATGCCGTTGTTTGCAATACGATACCTCTCCCGCCGGCGCAGTGAGGCCCAAGCAGTACTAATAACTTGGTCTCAAAGCGGGGAGAGACCCAACTTTCTTGACTAACAGAAACCCGACGCGTAAGCCCATCCAGCCAACAAAGCAATCCGGGAATATAGCAGGACGAGAATAAATTCACTTCGTGCGTCACAGGTCACACGTCATCAACGGAACTATGGAAGACATTCAAGACAGCTAGCTTTTCTTACTGTAAGCGCAGCTTCATGGCCCCCTTCGCCTTTTCTCCGGCAAACTCCCACTCCCCGTCCAGCTTGTCGTCGTTGGCCATGACTTCGGCCACGTTAATCTGCAAGCAGAACGGAGAGGACAGGACATGGTTAATTACCCCGAAGTTCACAGAAGCGTGTGCGTGCGCACAGCAACCATGTAGGTAGACTCCCCGAAGCAAATATCTGGCACACACAAAACGCACGCTGACAAACATGCGCGCAAGGGTAAGGCAAGCACGCAGGAAGTGGCACCGCAGGATATGCACGACCGCAAGACAACACGAACAAGGACAACAGCCACAGTTCGGCGACCACAGCTAGTGAGCACTTCACTCGCCGCGTCCACCCAAGGAACGACAACAAGAAGAACAAGAAGAACAAGCACAACAAGAACAACAAAAACAATGCTGTACCTTGAAAGACCCGAGGCACTTGTCGTTGCCGATCATCTCCTTCTCCTTGAGGAGGAATTCCACCACGGCCGACTTGGCCCCCCGGATGAGGAAGTTGAACACCTCAGGGCAGGCGAACTCCGCCATGCCCTCCACCACGGCAGTCTTGCGCTTGTGGTTGCCGCAGATGACGGACACGTACCGTTCCCCTGGCTTGACCCCCCTGAAGAGAGCGCAAGCACAACGACAACCAAGTGCGAACGAAAAAAAAAAATAGTTGGGCAGGCACAACACCGAGATCCCCATACAGCAGCGGTGTACTTACTCCTCAAACGGCACGCACCACACAAAGATAGTTCCCTGTTACAGGCGTGCCGTTCTTCGCACAATACAACATGCTTTTCGCGCATAGTCTTGGACCGTTTTTTGCGCACACAATATCTCTTATGTACACGGTACAGTCAGCTGAAAGTAACACGGGGCCGGGCGCGGCGGTTCTCTTCCCATCGCGTGATTGAACCGATGCCACGCCGCCTGACATCACACACCACGCGATGCCAAGACAAAGACGCGCGCCGCCGGCAGGCCAAACACGTGCTGCACCACTCAACGCGACCATCCACATCAATTTCCCAGCCATCGCAGGCATCGCAACAAACCAGCACAACAACGCAAAACAAGAAAACCGTTCGCTCTCGCTCGCGCTCTCGCTCTCGCTCTCGCTTTGAACGCACGTTACTTCCATCCCCATTACGGTGACGACGCCCATGCTCGTGTCGGACGGGGTAACGGCGTGCGGCGCGAGGGTGCTGGGGTCCACCGCGGGGCCCGCCTTGTGAGCCGCGGCGGCGGCCTTGACCGGCTGGCCGTCCGCCGATAGGTTCTTGTAGGAGTCGGCCGCCACGATGTCGTCCGTGATGTCGTCGGAGGCAACGTTAACGATAACGTCCTCGTCGATGGGGGCCGTCCGCGTCTTTCCGCTTGACAGGGGCACGAACCTGGTGGTCCATGCCCGCACGACCGAGCGGCAACCGAACAAAAAAGAAGAAAAAAAATGTGGGTATGTCTCGAACAGGCAGCTTCTCCTGTGTTTGTATGTGGCGTATTATCTAAAAATGAACAACGGCACTTGGAGGAAGAGATGGGCACATTGACCGTCTATTTCTTCCCGCTAACAGGGGCACGAGCCTGGTGATCCCCGCACGAGCGCAACCGAATAACAAACAAAAACTTTAACACAAGCACTCAGAGAAGAGATGGGCCATGGACTCACATACTTTTCGTGCCCATGCAACCAAAACAAAGAAGCGCGAGCGGGAGACATGTGGCATTCACTCACGGTTTTGATACAGGCTACTGCACAATAGAAGCCTACTCATTGGTCAGCCTCCGTGTCGCGGTCAGTGCTTTCTCAAGAAACACAACCACACAAAACACAACGCCCAAAACGTCGTACAAAGAAGATATGCTCTGCATATGCGAGTACTACACTACAAACGCGAAGCCCTCTATGACACATTGCCCCGCATCGGAGCCACCTCGTCCGAGAAGGCGAGATCGCATCACAGGTGGTAGACACAAACACGCTTGCGGACAACAAAACAAAACACACGCGCACGCTAACAGATGACGACAACAACAGCGGCAGCACGTGCTAATTTACCCTCCGTACGATAAAAGAAAACCAATCCTATTGTACACATCCTAAAATCCTCCTCACATGGCCTTGAGGAGGAGACTCCCGGTTGATGTGTTGGAGAGCGGGATGTTGTGGGCGCTCTCGACGTCCGCCATGAGCACGGACAGCGGCAGCTCGCAGCCGCCGAGTTCGTCGTCGTCCCCGGGCCCGTTATCCCTGTCGAACACGCTGAAGTTCATCACCTACACGCGCGACATACAACGAGGGGAGACGCGCACACACGGTCGGTGATTTTTTAGTTTTCCCCTGCCAAGGAGGTGCACACAAGGGAGAGAGAAGAGCCTCCGGTGCAAAGTCGCCACGTAACGGGGCGAACAGAATCCAAGCAGTGGGGTTCGGATGCCCCCCACCCCCCATCCCTCACCTTACCAGGACACCTTACCAGGACGTCTGACGGATAAACTCTTCTGTGTTCCTAGTGTAGCGAGCGTGTTCCTCACCGTCACCCTCGACCAACCCTTTTGTTTCGTCATGTACACCCCCCACCCCCGCCTAGCGCTCAACAAATATGGAAACGTCTAAACAGATGCCCCCCCCCCCCCATTCGCTTGGTGATGTGAGCGTCTGGCGCAGGCCATCCATCAGTCTGGAGAAGGGCTATCTACCTATTGCTCTGGTTTAAAGAATGTACCTCTATGGACAGAGAGGCATGGGATTCCACTTTACATTTTAGTTGCAACCAAGGGAAGGATATTGGCTGGGGCCATTTTTTTT
>FN649751.1:5112523-5135888 GCA_000310025.1 Ectocarpus siliculosus | reverse complement strand
AAACTTGCATTGTTCAGCCGGTCCCCGTATTCGAGGTTAAAAAAAACCCCCCCACCTGACCAGGGAGTAGAGTGGGCGGGGGTTTTTTTTTCCCCCCAGAATACTGACGTTTTTTCATTGGTCAGGCCGTTGGGGCGCCCGAGGGCAAAAAAAAAACCCCCCAACCTCCCGGGGTCCCAGATCATGGCCTAAAAAAGAACTTTTTTTTTTCAAACGCAAAGTTTTTTCATTGGTCAAAACCCTTTTAGGGGGGTGGATCCTACCAATAAAATACCCCCCCCCCCCCCCCCCCCCCTGCCCCGAACCAGGGGAAGACCGGCCCGAGAGGGGCGAGCTCCCCCCTCTTCCTCCCGGGGAAGCAAATTTTTTTGAGGGGGATGGGGAGGGGGACGGGCTTGACCCCGGCCTCCCGCATAAATTCCGGGTTCCCGGCCCAAGGGGGGTGGATTTGGATCCCGGCCTTTTTTTCCTTTTTTTCCAAAGGGGGGATGCCGGGGCCCTAAAACCCCCCCCCCCCCCCCCAAAAAAAAAGCAAAAAAGTGTGCCCCCCCCCACGCCGAACGGAAACAACACACAGGTAAAAGATCAGGCGAGGGCGGTTGTACCACCATTGCAAGGCGTGCTTCGTGGTAGCATACTATCGAAGCTTTGGGCAGGATCTACCTCGGACGAGGAAAAAAGAAAATCAAGTTTTGAGAAAAAGATTAAACCAAGTGTGGGCAGCCAAAGTGGTGGGGGATACTGCTGTAGTAGCTAAGCGGCGGGCTAGAGTCCGGAGCACGAGAATTGACATGCCAGTTAGGGATGCCGGGGTATTACCGCAGCAGACAACGCCGGAGACGGAACGATCTACGTCTGCTCTTGGTCCATGCTGCTGCTGCTGTGTTGCACGATGGCCTGCTGTTTTGTGGTTTGTGTGTCGCGCGTGTGATTGGAGAGCGCCCCACGAACCCCAACACACGGCGCAGCAGCCTCACGCAGCGGTGCCACCATCACCACCACCACAGCAACAACGAGTGATACGCGCGAGTGTACAGGCAGCAGGCTCCGCCCCCAGACACACCACGACAACGAACACCAGCATAACCCGCACCTTGGGCGGGATGGTGCCGAGCGAGACCTTCTTGAAGCCGAGGGCGCTGATCCCCGGCGGGCGGTAGCTGTCCAGGATAGGCTGGATCGTCGTCGCGAACAAGTCCTGGGTGGCCGCAGACGCCGACACCCACATCTGTCCACGCCAACAGACCGCCGCCAAGAGAGAGCGAATAAACGCGACCGCAGGCAGCAGAGGGTTAGGGCAATGAGGCAAGGGCGGAGCAAACGGGACGACCAGACGACGGGGGGACGGCAGGCAGGACGTTACCTAGGGTACATGCATAGTTTACGCCGTTGCAAAGGCGAGAGCGTCGGCGGTGAGGTCCGTCGATCGTCACAGCTTCATCATTTGGCCAGGTCCACCGCCCACTCGGTGGCAATAACAGCAGCAGCATCAGCAGGCAACAATCGCAAACCTCCTGCTGACTGACTTGTCTATGCCGCACATCCTTTCACGTCTCCCGAAACCCACACCTTGTCGAGCATCTTGTTCAGCCAGTCCACCCGCTCCACCTCCGAATCGGTGTACCAAGGAGGCAAGAACCCGGTCACCATCTCCAATACCTGCAGCATGCACATTCAAGCGCGCGGCAGCAAGTCAAAGTCTACCTCGTGGCGGGTGTGGTAAATGAAGTAAATAGGCATTTCGGGAGGAGAGAAGAAACAAAATTTCTTAATGGAGACCATGGCATGTTGTCGCGGCAAGCCTAAAAGCACGTCGCACGCTTGAGGCGAAGCGTGTGGTGGGTGCATGCAGAGACAGGTCTCGCCTGTGCGGAAAGGCTACAACTGCCGTGGACCCTAACCGGCGAAGCGTGTGGATGCATGCAGAGAGAGAGGGCTCCGCTTGCAGAGAAGGCTACTGCTCTTGGCCCTAGCCGGCCGCAACGTGCATTGTTGTTGCTTCTTTGTCGGTCGATGCAGCAATTCAGTTGTTTCACCAACCGCTCTACAAGTAGTGCCTTCGGACAAACGCTTACGAAATGCCAAAGAGTAACGGGTCAACTCAGAGACGACAAAGAGCTATCGAACCGTCGACTGACTCACGCGCCCGATGATCACGACCAAATATTTGTTGTCTGTAAGTCCTAACTACCGCTGTACAAGCAGCGACAGAATTCTATTGGTGCACACAAAAAAACACAAGACTCGAACTATCATATACTCAAAGCTGCGAGGTATCATATTGGCGCACACGAGAAAACAAGCTCCTGAAACTATCACAAGCTCACACACGACACAAGAAATCGCCAACAAACAAAAACTGATTCGTGGCTACCGGCTGCTCCGCTGACCGACCTTGGGGTCCTTCACCACGCCAAGGGCCAAGGCCTTGTCCGACAGGTCCTTCTGGTGCTGCAGGTAGCTCACGAACACGAACGCGATGGGTAGCACCCAGAGGGCGCTCCACTTGAACCTGAGACAACGAACAGCGGAGGCGGCGGCAATGCCCCGAGCAGCGTTTTGTTCGGATTGGGGCCGCAAAGGTTTGGAAAAAAACAAAACAGTTGCGAGATTTTGTAGAAAAAGAAAAAGAAAAAGAAATACACAGCCAGCCAGTCCAGGGACAGGATGACACCGTCCGTGTGCCAAACAAGGGCCTATTGATGAATGTATTATTATAGTGTCATCCAACATCGAACACTACACTATTTAGGGAATTTCTATCAGGCGGGATGTTATCGATCCGTGTTTCACGCCCATACGAGGGAAAGAAAGGTACTGCTCTGTCTCGAGAGGGTTGCCTCGACACGACTAATAGCCTTCGTTGTCGCGTGCTGACGTTTTTCTCTCGAATTAGTGGTGTCTACCTAGAGTAGGAGGTCCACCTTAAGTAGGAGAAAAACAAAACTGTGAAACACCAGAGGGAAAGAACAAAACGAGGAAAAAAAGATAATGACCACCGTGGGATTCGAACCCACGAGTACGAATACATGACGACCTGAACGCCACCCGATAGACCACTCCGGCAGATGGTCTTTGATGGAGATGAGAACAATCGCCGACCTACCAAAAACCCACACACACATGCCCTCCAGCACTTTGCGCTTTCAACCGCACTGAGACTGACGTCATTTCATTGGTCAGCCGGTAAACGTGGTCCACGCTAAAAATAAAAACACACCCACACCCGCCCCTTGCTACCATAATCTCCCATGGAAAAAAACACCACGAGCACGAGCGTGCTCGGCGCTGTTCTGGAACAACTCTTGCTAGGTACCATCATCTTCCACGGAAAAAAACAAAACGCGAGCGCGTTCGGGCGTTGTCCCTCAACATCTCTCTCACCAGGCGGCGATGAACGGCAGGAAAGCGAGCGGCATGTACCACTTCGGCCCGAACTTCCACACGTCGTGCGTCGCGTTGAGCTCCTTGAGCCTGTCGGCCGGGGTGGATGGCGCCAGCGGAAAGCCAGGCGCCGATCGCTCGGACTCCTGGTGGGACGAACGAACGCACGTTACCGCGCCGCGCGTGTGTGTGCACGAACAGCAGCACCGAGAAAACAATCAGCCATGAGGTAGGTGCACCGGTGGTGTGCAGCACCATGCGATATGCGGTTCAGCGGATACGGCACGCGGGTATAAACACTGCTCTGTGAGCTGGTCTTGTACGCCGGGATAAGGGTGTCCCCTGGCTTTCCTAATCTGTGGCAACAACACCCCCACGGTACATCTCCAACAGGTAATAATCTGACTAACCAATCTGAGGCGCCATGTCACATGTTACATTTTTCCGGTTGTGGGGAGGACATCGAAAAAAAACCAGCGAGCACAGCAGCAGCAGCAGCAGCATCATCAGCAGTCGTCGTACCGGAAGCCCGCTAGCGCGCCGGCGGAACTCCTTGCGCTCCTCCCTCTGCTGGACGGCCATCACCAGCTGCGCCTCCCGGACCACCCGGGGCACCTTGTCTATCAGACCCGAGGATACCGCCTTGAGCAGGAACAGCACGTGCTCTCCCACCACCACCAGAACGACCTTGGAAACAGGACATCGGGCGGAGAAGAACGATGACTAGCGATCGGTCGATCGGCCCGTTGAAATAACTCCGGCAACTACAGCGGGTTGTGACGTCGCAGTTGCACGAGGAACGGCAGGGGCGTGACAACAACCACGCCAACAAAAACGGTAACCCGTACCACACGGCAACACTCATACAGTATACCGCTCGCATACTTCCGCGCGGACGGTTGCAGAAAAGCAGAACATAAAAGTAGAGAGTGGCCGCCCCCGGCTTTGACATGGGCAATAAACCGTACAGTGAAAAGGCAAATACGCTACCACCACCATCGTCGTGTCTCAAGCCTAAGTGTCACCTTTGCTTCGAAGCTGCCAAGCTGCTCAGCCATGGACGAGGGGACGTACATGTCCACGTTCTTCGACACCAGCACCGCCAGCAGCAGGTTCGTCAGGCACGCCACGACTCCGATCATCTCCAGGCACAGCTGCCAGGCCCCGATGGAGGACTCGGCGTGCGTCTGGGGGTCGAGGAGGCGTTTCGCATGCCTTGGCATGTTAGACCGTTGTCTCGAGAGGACGGAGCATTGTTTGCGAAACCCACTTACTACTGTACGGTTGACCTGGCAGTTCCTTCGCGAGGGAGGGTGGCCCGCCGTTCCTGCTCTCCGTGTAGAAAAACTACATCCATCCACAATTTTGGCGGCTCTTCTCTACGTGCGGGCCCGTGATGCCTTGCGCGGAGAAGGTATGGACTACTTCCATTCAGGTCAGCTCGTTCATCCGTTCCATCTTCCTCGCAGCGTCTCATGGGACGATGTAGGGGCAAAAGAGGAAAACAGACCAGAAACACGGTCGGTCCAGAGGTTCGGTTGCCCTGCTGGCCTACTTCTGATGCAACCACCACGACGCAACCATAGTCCCCCTCTCGCTCACCTTGGGACGTCTCGTCTTCACGAGCTGGCTGAGATCGAGCTTGAACTCCCAGATGTTGTTGATGTAGGCGAACAAGGGGGCCAGCGGGAAGACCACAGCGAACATGGATACGTACCCGAACTGCAGCACCTGTTGTAATTTTCCGGTCCGCCAAGCAAAGCATCACCAGATCGATACTAAGGGTTAGGGTCACGATATGAGAAAGAGAGGCCGAGAGGCCGAGCGACCAAGAAAAATAAAAACAAACATAGAGAGTCCGAAAAATCTTGTTTTTTATAGGGTAAAACATTGCCGCATGTACGCAGCAGTTGCAGGCTTGTTGGGCTGGCCTTTTGAGGACGGCGGTTCCCTCGCACAACGAGGACATAAAAATAAAATACCGTTTACAAGAACAAACCAAAGGCATCGGTCTCATCTTTGGGACGCACAGCAGTGTTCGACTCTGCACCAAGAGACAAGACAGGCAGACAGACAGATCAATGGGCCAGAGACGCCTCCGCCGCAGTCGCCGCCGGCCACTCGTGACAAACACGACTAATATTCCGGACGTTTCTTGATGCTACTGCTGTACCAAGTGTTGCGGACCGGGCCGCACAGGAGAGAGGGGGGGGCGAAGCTTTGGGGGGCAGGAGACTTGTTGCAAAAAGCGCACACTAGGACGAAACAGACCTGTGCTTGGGAATCGACGACGGATTGTGGCATCACCACAAACAAGAAAAAAGAAAGGAAAGGAACTGAAGCAAAACACACACCATTTCCAGGTAGTCTTCCTCCACATCAGCCATCTCCGTCTTCGTCTCCTCGAACAGTTCCTCCGGACTGATTGTTCCGGTGTGTTTCACCAGCATCACGGGATCCTTAGGAGGCTGGCGCCGAGGCGCAATAAACCGGGGGGAGATCGATCGGCGTCGTAAACGATATTTCGTGTGTGTGTGTTGTGTTGTTGTATTGATTTTTAACTTCAGTTTTGGTGAACTTCAGTTTTGGTGAGACAATACAATATGAGGGCGCTCGCGGTCCACACGGAAGCCTACTCGAAAAGACCAGAGAGCACTGCAGCAGCGAACCGTCCTAGTCTTCAAAAGCGCGCGAGATCGTGGCGTTAAGAGCGGCGGCTCGCGAGGCAAGCATTGTGCCGAAATCAGGAGTCGCTATATAGGTCGCTACTCCGCCAAAACACTCACAGCGTGCACGAAACCATCACACCTTGTGCCATCGGTTAAACCAACCGGACGAGAAAAAACAAACGAAACACACACACAGAGCACCATCACAGAGAGGAAGACCTACTTATACGTCAACACTTCAAAACACACACACACAAAGACGACATGTGCGCGAAAATCCCGACCAAGACCTTCGCGCAAAAGTCACTGAGGAACAGGAACAAGGAACTTTTTCGCGAGTGTAGGCGGGTCCGGCAGGGAGGGGGAAAAAACTGCTCACGTTCTTCTTAAGGTTGCGGTTCTTCATCCAGAGCGCGACGACCGGCTGGTACTTCTCCACGAGCTGGCCGATGAACTGCTTGACCATCATCATGGTCATGAGCAGCTGCCGCAACCGCTTGAGGTCCCTGAGCCAGAAGCCAACGTACAGGAGACTGCAGTACGAGTTGACGAACTGGAAGACGAACATCTATCGAAAAAAAGGGGGGGGGGGGGGGAGAAAAAAAAAAAACGAGACCAGGGCGACCAAGTTCAGACAAAAAAAAGGCGACGACGGAAGGAATAAGAAATAAGAGAACAGGCCGTTTCATGCTCCATGCACCACGAGGTAAACATAATAGAAAAAAAACGTGTCTTACGATCTTTGGTGCAAGTGTCGACTCAAAAGGGGCGGCGCTTTCTGTGAACGAGATTCATTCACGCAGAGAAAGACACAAAAAAAAAAGCGACACCTTGATGACGAAGGCGTTCTTCTTCCTGACGAGCGTAGGGTGCTCCTCGAAGTTGTTGAGCGCCTTGGCGAGGAAGGTGTAGAGGGTCGACGCCACCACGGGCACGATGCTGTACAGAACCAGGGGGTAGTACTGAAGGTACGACTCTTCCCCGTACACCTGCCGGAGGACGCAGGTCACACAAGCGAAGCAGCGGCGGCCGGAGGCGACGAGACGCGGACCACCATCATCACACGCACGGTCAACAACGTCTAAAGCAAGGCAGGAGACGGGTCACCGGGCGAGCGAATGGCGGCTACGCTGTAGCGGTCAAGCGAGCGACTTCTGTGGCCGTTGTTTATGTGGGCTTGCGCATGTCGTGGGGAACGACGCTTGGGCGCTTAGTCCCCTCGCGAGACACGCCCGTCGAGCTTATCTTGTACGTACAACCTTGCGAGTGATACGGGTTACCGGCTATGTGCTCAACAGGGGCCCATCAAACTGACCTGGGCAACTTCAGCAAACGCTCAGCCAACGGCATCGAACAAAGCAGTGTCAACACGCCCAATACGTGCTCGGTCCAGTCGCATGTAACACAACGGCGTCGAGACCCCCAAGTCCACATCTCCGCGAGACCCTTTACCGCCACACCCAACAATCGCAAGTGCTCCTTTGGCAAGGCACAATTATATGTGGGAGATCGGGAAACGTGTCGTTTTGACCACAACTCAAAATCACGCGTCCTTCATCGCTCTGTGTCTGCTTTTCCACACACGCTACCAAAGGTGATATATCCCAACAAACACCGTTGAGTAGGCGCTCGGCACTCCCACCTCGACGGCGTGGTCGCTCAGCCAGATGCAGTAGAGCATGGCGCGGATGACGGCGTACATGACAGCCAGAATGATGGGCACGGTGACGCAAAGCTTGCCGGCCGGGCTGGGCTTGAAGTTCCCCTTCTGTCTCACCCAGAGAGTCGCACGCACAGCAAAACGCAGCAGCAGCAGTCGTAAGGAAAGGCACATGACCACAAAAAAAACGCCTACCGAAACAGTACAACGCAGCGACGCGCCAGGCACGTGAAAACCCCACGCGGGCGCGCGTTACTCTTCCCTAGCCTCCTTCTTCCTGGATTGTTTCCGCAAGAAGAACTCAATGAGAGAGCTAGCCGGGTAATCTATCGCCGCCCTGCACTGCGACAAAAAACACCCGGCACGGGGGGTTCCTGTAGCTCTTAAGTCCGTGTGCTGCGATGTGTGCATGTGAATATTCGGACGGACGATCCTGCAGTACCTTGTAGAACTGTGGGCCCAAGAGGCGCGCACACAAAACACAAAACGCCTCCTTGCTTCACACTGGTCTTATCATCACGTTGTACACATCTAAGCCCCCCCACGGTCCTGTGGGAACAATGCTCCGTCCTCTCGAGGACTCGCGGTCAACGTCTAACCGCTAGGGCATGCAAAACACGAGTACGCCTCCACCCCCCCGACAAGTCCACCAATTCACATAAGACGCTCCAAGGCACCGCCGCCGGCGCCGACGCGACGCAGCAGCTCTCCCACCTTAGCGGCCTGGACCCGCATGAGCTCCTCGTCCTCCACCCCGTCCACCCCCCACCGGAAGGCAATCTCATTGTTGCGCCGCCTCCAGACGTCGAGGAACAGGGCCACCCACACCATGATGAGGATGCAGAAGATCGGCAGGAGCGGGCTGTCCGGCGAGCCGGTCCGCATCTGGTCCACGAACAGGAACACGCCTCCCACGGTGGGGATCAGCAGGGCCCTGGGGCACCGCAGACAAGGGAGGAGGTCGGGGTGGTTCCAGAGGTTGCGGTCGATGCGGGAGGGACAGGCACGAAATAAAACACAAAACCAGCCCCGTACAAAGCCCGCGGTATAGAAAATTGATGCGGTGTACAAGTACAAGTATAATGCCAAGTAAGCTCCACACTCAGCTGAGGGTCAAGCAAGACACCAAGGCCGACTACCGCGTACGACTTCACACGCTGACACCTTTGCGATCGCCGGGCTCCTTGCTCCGCTTGCGATCCGATCTCATCTACCCATCAAAGAAACGAAACGGGATCGTAACCGTCCCAAGTAAACATGCCGCGACCCTCTACCTAACGGCGACGCCACTCACTTGGTGTAGAACCGCAGCCACGCGAAATAGATCCCGATGTAAGGGCCGAAGTACGAGTTGACGGCGTCAGGGACGTCCTTGTTATCGGCCTTCGCGACGCCCTCTAGCGCATCCTTGTCGTGCAGAAGGTTCGCCTGCGGGGCCGAGATCACATGACGGGTTTGTACATCGGTAGGTACGTGAGAGCTCGTGGGAGGCGCAGTCGGGGTCGAGAGCGAGCGCCAGGCACCACCATGTGTGGGTACAGACAGGCTTACCCGCCGCACCACGAACAAAAGAAGGCCGTGCGAGAGCGCCAGGCATCACTTGCGTGTAGAGACTTAACCCCGCTGAACGACGCAGAAGAATGCACGTCCAGTCACCATGCTTCCACTCGAGTACCGCTGCGTGTACAAATCTAGTACAAGAACAACATGCAAGGGCACATCCTCCAGATGGCCTGGCACCGAGATGATATACAGGCAGTGACAAACACTGCTCCGAAAACTTGAGCGCTGCCTACCCGTCCCTATGATAGCTCTCCGCAAGCAACGAAAGAACAAAAAGAGACAAGTTATGGTGGCGGCCATCGCCCACGCCAAGCCACCGAGGGCTGCCTACCACAAGAGGCGGAGAGATTTGGCACTCCCCCCAGACCGATTTTCAAACGTTGAATGCTCCACAACCAAGTGGGTGCGGCGCGAGCCCGATACCGTCTACGGAAAGCCTTCGACAACAAGTTTCCAAAACCACCGTTTGGGCACAACCTCGCTTGTTGAGCAATCGAACTTTGAAAATCGGCCTAGGGGGGAGGGGGGGAGGGGAGCGTACTCATTTGTTGCTTGCCGTAGTCATTTGACCATTGACCACGCGTCCCTTTCGAGACGGAGCACCGTTCCTACACCTACTAGAGACACCACCAACATTTGGGAGCTCTTTACGTTTCTGCCACAAACTCCATAAAAATTCCTTGCACATCTTATTCCCGTCCTCTAGGGCCTCTTGTGCCCACCATCTATCCCCAATTATCGCGATCGTTTTTTCGCTGTTGTCTAATTTACCAAACTTGTCCATGTCACACCCTCTCTGTCTCATTTCCTCCTCGAGATCCTCTCTTTCCTTCCTGTACAACTCACACTCCCCAACTATGTGGGGTCTACTCTCCTCCGATTTGCCACATGGACATGTGTGTCTATCCTCCTCTTCCTCTCTCCTACGGCTGGTATACCTCTTCCTCCGTTCTGGCAAGTCCAGATCGCCTACTCGAAATTGCAATTTCAGCTTTTTCGCATAGTCCATGGGGCCGTCCAAGTACGTCTTCATCCCTATCCCTTCTTTCAACTTCCCGTATATCTCTAAGTGGTCTTCGCTTCGTACCTTCTTCCGAAGGGTTGCCTCCTCCCTACTCTCTAGCATCTCCTTGACTTTCGTCTTGAACCCCCCGAACCCTTCCGTGTCCAACGTCTCCTCCTCGTCTCCTATCTCCTTCCAAACCTTCTCTACCACCTTGTCCCATCTGATTCCCTTCTTTCCTGGAGTCGCTTTTCCCCAAGCTGCGTTGTCAACCATGGCTGGTAGTCTATCGTCCGACATTCTACTTACCTTGTACTGCCAATTCAACTTCTGCATGTCTCTCTTTGTTTTAAGAGAGTACATTCCCAATTCTGCTCTCAATACAGTGTTGCTCGTTGTACTTGAACATCCTAATATTTTCTTGGCCGCTGCCATCTGCACCGTTTCCAGCTGCTTGACGGCCTTTTCGTTACCTTCCCATACCTCTCCTGCATACTCTAGCTTAGGTACAATCACATTCAAGAGAATACACCTCTTAATCCTAGTGTCTAGGTGTGGGTCCGTAAGGATCTCGTCCATCTTGCCTATCTGAGCTTTACCCTTCCCAATCAACTTCGCTATGGGGGGAGGGGGGGGGGGCGTACTATTATGTTTTGCATGCCTTAGCGGTTAGGCCATTGACCACGCGTCCTCGAGAGAACGGAGCATTGTTCCCACAGGATCGATCACCGATGGACAATCGTTCCTTCCTACTAGGCGGGGGTTGCCATCCCTCCGCCTCCATCTAGCCCCACTGCTCCCCGAGTACGCGTGTGACAACGCTCCACCACCGCAACCCGACTCGCCTCTTCGTACTCCAGGCCGGAGCGCTTGATGACGTGCACGGCGTCGGCGCAGAGCTGGGCCACCTCGCCGGACGTGTACTCCTGCCTGGCCTTGGTCGCCAGGTTCCTCTCGACGGCAGACTTGACCAGCAGCTTGGGGCCCATGGCCAGCACCATCGTCATCGCCGGCGGCACTTGTTCCTCGTGCAGCATGGACTGACCAAAAAACAAAAAACAGACAAAAAAGAGCCCCCGGCATAGGCGGCGGCGGCCACGACAAGTGCAAAGAAACAAAAAAATGTGCAAGGGGCCCGACTGAAGAAGGGAGAAGAGGGACCGATTGCACCGCACCAGCCACAAATCAAACGGAATGATGTTTGTGTTCGACGAGGGTGGAAAGGAAAAGGACAATTCAGTTGGACACCGAGGGTGTACGGCGGCGGCGCTAAATGCTCGATGGCGCCCCCCGGGACGGCCGGCCAAAAAAATGTATTTTAAGGGTGAGGTAATGGTATATACCATTTTTCATGTTTGGTTCGCGGTGATGAAAAAACGACGGTTATCAAACAGGTGTTGCAAGACATCGATAATCCACTGGCATGCTCCATCCGGAGTAAACGAGGTACACGGGAGTTGGTGTCTGCATGCGCTAGGTGAGAGAGGGCGACAAGGTCGGAGCTCTGTGGCGCCAGCAAATAGAACCTGCAAACCGACGACACGACACAAGGAATCGGATGACAGACCAATAAAAAAATGAGCTGTAGGGGAAAACACCCCTCGCCACTTCGTCTCGCCACACGCTCTCTTGAAACGCTGTCGTTTGCAATGATCAAAACAGCACCATCCAAACTAAGGTCGGACAGACTCACTCTCTCCCTCCCTCCCTCCCTCCCTCCCTCTCGCTCTCAACCTGCGTATAGAAATCTTTCTCTCCCCGTCTCTCACCAGGTGGATGACGAAGCCCCTCTGCCTGAGGGTCCTCATCGCCGCGTCCGGCTCCCCCTTGACCCCCGTCAGCAGGATGTCCGGAGCACCGAACACCGGCCCTCCGACCGTCACTCTCGGCTTCTGAGGCTCAGGAGCAGCAGCAGCAGCAGCAGCAGCAGCAGCATCACCACCGTCTGTCGACTGTGGGGAGAGGGCAGCGTCAGTGGCGCCCGCGGGGGCTTCCGCCGCCGGCTTGGCGGCCGGTGCAGCCGCCGCCGCCCTCGGCGCCTCCGCGGGAGTCCGAGGCGGGAGAGCCGGCGCGACTGCTGCTGCTGCTGCTGCTGCCGCTGCGGGAGGCTCCGACTCTGGGACCCGCGCAGGCTGCGGGACCACTGGCTGCGCCGCCGGCTTGTCCTCCTCGGTGGGGCCCTCGTGTTTCTTGGGGGACTTCGCGAACAGGCTGGGCACGTGGGGTACGACGCCGCCGCTCGGCTTGGGCGTGGTCGCCTCCTCGCTAGCCTTGCGGCGGTCCTTGGCCGGGGACCTGCTGCTGCTGCTCTCGTCCTCGCTGTCGGAGCCGTGACCCTTCTTGAAAGGGTTGTGCAGCTTGCCCCCGAAGAGCGACTTGCCCTTGCCGCCTCCGCTGCCGTCGTCGTCGTCGCTGTCCGAGTCCGAGTGGTCCCCCCGCTTGAAGGGGTTCGAAAGCTTATCCATCTTGCTGGAGAAGCGGGAGGAGAAGCTTTTCTTCTTGCGCATCCCGGAGGAGTCGCTGGTGTCCGACATGGTTGGAACGCCCGATGGCACGCCTGCGTGTGTGTGCGTGTTTGTGCGTTTTATTGTTAGCATCGCGACCGCGCTAACCGGCTGACCAACGAAAAGACGTCAGTCTCAGTGCGTTTTTTTTTTTTTTTCGTCTTCACTTCAAATCAGCGCTCACAGCACTAGTGCCGTTTGCTCCAACCCGTGGTCACACGGAAGAGCCCCTCTTGCCCTCCCCTCCTGCGGTACGTTGCCTTTGATTTATGCGAGAAGAGTTCAGCACTCTCTCCCCTTTGTGTACTCACGAACTAGCGCTATCCACTAGGCCAGGAGCGGAAGCGAGAGAAAAACTCACTTTGCAAGAAAAGCTCGCTCACGCCGGGATTCGAACCCTGACCTGAACCCTAGAAGGTTTCGAGGATACCAACTAGACCACCGGGGGGAGTATAAACAAAATGCCTCTATTATGGAGGCCGTGTGTGTGTGCTCGGCGGGACATTAAAAAAGTTGGGAAGCCTGTGCAATGGCGGACAAAAAAAACTTGCGCTTTGCGCAGAGACATCGGATGATGTACTTTTCCCGCCGTCTGTACCGTTTTCGCTGGTCTAGACGTCTACAGCAGTACACTTTATGAAGTACTGCTGTATGCATAGCTTGTGGCCACGGAAAAACGCATGTTGCCTTCGAAGGATGTATGAGCAATGCGCAAGAGATCTAAAACGGTTTCAAGATACCTCAGGCCCAGTGCCGAATGAGCAGGAAATGAAGGGGCAACATTGCTGTGAATCTGTCGTACATACCATGGATTTCACACGCTCTTGTCAAAGATCAAGATTACACCGTGATAATGAACAGCAACTAATGCTGTCTGCGGTTTCTGTCCGATTATTAATAGTACACATGCGCGAACAGCAGCAGCAGCAGCAGCAGCAGCCCTCCCCTAAAAACCCCACTCGTCGATATGTAAGACCAGCTGCCTGCCTGCCTCAACCAAAAAAAAATGAAACAAAAGGGGAAACACAGACGCCGCCCGACGAGGGCGTCCAGCTGTTTGTTGGCGTGCTTTCCAGAGAAAAAAGACGCCGCGACAACTTGTGACATCTCAGCTGCTGTAGGTACACGACCAACTGGGTGGGTGACTTTTCATGGGAAGGAGCATGCGGTATGCGCAAGCATCAACGGGGCGGGTCGGGGTTACGCGTAAGTTGGCGGGGAAAGAAGGCAGAGCGCGAGGAATTCCAATTCTCACAAAAATCAAACCATCGGTGGTGGCACGTTGGCATATGATAAGTTGAGGGGTTGATCAACCACCAAGTGGAATTCTTTCTCGTGTCGAAAAAGAAGGCAGCTACATCTGCTTTGTCCTATACGCCTGCCCGAGCTAGCACCCACTACGCATCGCCATTGCCGCCTAACAGACGCCGGGTGCCTCGCTTTTAAGGCTGGGGTCATCTATTCCAATGTCACGAAACAGAGTGGCCAGCAGCAATTGAAGAGAGCTGTTTTTTTCTTCAAGTTCATGCGCATCATCAACACCCTGCCATTGTTACTTGGCGTGAACGCGCAGCTTCAATCGAATAGCAGACAAACACCCTCGCCGGGGTGACAGCATGGGAAAATCTCGGCACCTCAAACAACACCCCCCGGCCTGACCGATGTGCCTGTGGTCGGCGTTGGTAAAGTGACCAACCGCCGGTGTATGTAGGTGGACAGAAAGAAGGAGAGCGGGTCCACTTTCGCTGCTGTGGAGATCAGAATTGATCCATACACCACACCAACACACACGCCCAATGCGCACGTATCTCTGTACCTATGTCGAAGTGTCGGCTATGAACAGGTTGATCTCACCTGCTTGGACGGCAGGAGGTGTCCGTGCGCGCTGTGCGTGGTGTTCTCAGTTTTGTCGCTGTTGTGTTTGAACCAGGCGAGGCACCCGCGGATGCGGACCATCAAAGCAACCGCTGGGATCAGCATCCCCCCATGCAACATGTAGTCCCAATCGCGCGCCCCCTTCTCCGATCTCCCAGATCTCCGATGGCAGACGTCCACAATCCACAAGCATTTTGAGGACACACCAGCAACGGCAATGGATCACCTCCTGGAGGCATACGCTAGTAGTAGCTCTGAAGACGAAAAAATCGAAGAAAAAGACCCCAACCCTTCGGTCTTGGGCGGACTGCCATCGGAGCTGCTCACCATTTTCAAGGACAGCGGTGAGACTCTCAGAATCACACCATCATCCATTCTCGTAACTTACGCCTGTGTCAAGTGCTGGAGCAGCTTTTGTACATGTACTGCTGTACCGCCTTATTGTTTTCGCTGTGGACTTTCCTTGCTACCCACCTTGATGTAGCAGAATTTTCCTTTATCCTTGACGTATTTGTTACTTCAGGATGTACAAGTATATGCCATAATGTATGCATACAACGAGCGAATGCTCTAGGTCTACAGATAGTGCCCGGAGATAAGAAACGTCGAAATACTTTGGGCTGTCCCATCCTGCTGATTCTCCTATTTTCTTATTTCTGACGGCGAGGAAAACAACAACACACCAAAAGCCTTCTGCAGCATTAAACCGACAGCTGGATGTGGCGAACATTGGGGTTTGTAGAAGTACAGTACACCAGCAGTGGGTAGCGCAGCCCGCGGCGGCGCTGGGGCGCGGGGGGCGCCGCGAAAATAACGACTCTCCGCCCCACCAATAAATTACATCATGGCTGAGCTAGGTAAGGGGTGGGAGCACGGCAGCAGCAGCAGCAGCAGCAGGGGTGTTTCTTAGGACGCGCTCTCCCAGCTTCTACCCCTTCTTTAGATGTCTTGGGGTATCGCACGATCATGCTTCTTATTGGGACGGTTCTTCTGTTGTGGCCGAGACTGAGATTTTTTCTCAACTGCGGGCCCATCTTATGCACCATTAATGCCTACCCCCCTCTGCATGCATACTTATCACACATAAGATCTACCGCAGCAGGAAGCCCTCCGGCATACAGAAACTACCACGACCGTTGCTGCGTGCTTATTCTCCCAAGTCTCCAGGCTCTCTCCCCCAGCAATTCTGTCTTGGCCAAAGAAGCCCCCATCTTCTGTATTGGCCACATGCACTTTGAGGACCAGGCCCACGCCGCCGCGTGTGTTTCTATTCAAGAGTATCTCTGTCATCCTGGACAACAGTAATTATACACTCGACTACGTGTACCTTTCGCATTCTGGACAACAGCAACTCAACACTAGACCATACTTTCGGTACGCTATCGGACGGTCGGGTATAAACGCACAGCCTCACGACATGATTCGTTACGTGCTGCCACAGAGTACGACCTCGCGACCGAGCGGCGGAGGGCAGAGGAGCGGGCAGGGAACATCCGATGGGTTCGAAGGTTTCCCCACGAGAGAGGGAACTGGCCGACGCACGTCTTCATTCCAGGTGTGTGTGTGTGTGTGTGTGTGTGTGTGTGTGGCGTTCGTTTTGGCTCCGGGTGCGACACTGTTACTGTAGCCATCGTCAAAAAGCACAGGGCTTTACCTTACCGCGAACAACCTCCAGATTTCGCTCCAAACGTTGCTCAAACCCGGCGGCATTGCTGCATGCTGCGTGCACCCCCCGCGTGACCAAGCGCCCCCCCCTCCTCGGCCCGCCACAATACAGTTCCCAACTCCGCAGCTTTCAAGAGCATGGCGGAGGCGAGCGTCTCGCACTTCCGGCAAAGGCTGGCTACGGCATGGAGAGAGGGGCACGGGCGTGCTGAAGGTGGGAAGGGCGGGAAGAAGCGCACAAGGGATGGCCGGCAGCGTTCCAACCAAGTAAGCAGCAGCAGCAGCAGCACCAGATTAGGTTTTGTGTGTCGCGTCGTCGGCAAGACGCTTTTCCTGCACCTCCGTTCTTCCAAAGAAGCTGCTGATTGTTTCTGGAGGCCGACGAAAGTGTTCATACTGAACGTCGCGATGTTTCCGGCTGCGTGGCGCGTAACGCAAATATTGTGCTTTTAGCTGCTGTTTTTGCCAGAGCGTGCAGGAGGTAGTTTAGTAAGGATGGGTTGTCCTACAGAGAGGAGCGCACGCAACACCTTACGATAAGTGGAACCCATGTCTGACGCCGTTTCTGTCGACAACGTTTTTCTGAATATGCAACTCTTTTCGTCATATCTATGCATATAGGCGAGCGCTTCATCGGCTGGGAAACTTGATCCTCCGGAGGTAGTAATGAATGACATGGATCCCTCCGGACGACAGCACCTCAGTCTCTCCAAAACGACCGCTCTTCGAGCCCACCAGATAAACCCGTTCGTGCGGGGGCTCAAGGAAGCCGTCAAATCGTCTCGCAGGTGAGGCACCCACAGTCATTTGGCACCGACTCTTTTTGATGTCAAGCTGTTTACGGGATGTGTTCCCACGGGTGAGCTTGAGGTGTCCTTCTACCTCTGTTTCTTCGCACGGGCGCTGTCGAGAGAGGTCAGAGAACACATCCAATGCCCCATGCCAGGGGGTTGATTGACACTTGAACAGTGTTTTTCTCGTCGGGAACTCGAGTTCCGAAATCTACCACAAACCAGGGACTGTATGACACGTCCGTATCACTCTCTTCAATTCTCGGTCAGACGACGCGTTCGTCTCCATGCCAGGAGTTTATGACGCGTACACATCCATTTATTCAATTTTCGAACAGTGCTTTGCTCGTCGGGAAGTCGAATTCCGAAGCAAACCCCGATCCTTCTCCCGTGAAACTTGTCGCCAAACGGATCCATCCGTCTTGTTTTCCGTTTTTTTTTTTTGTCCGTTTCGTTAATGCGCGTTTCGGCTCAGTTTCACCGCTTCCTTCGTCTCCGGCTACGACGTGCTGGTCAACGAAGACAAAACGCGCTCCTTCGTGTGTCTCAGGGTCAGGGGGGGGCGACAGATGGTTCTCAGCCTCATCGCGAAGGTGGACCCCTTGATGCGAAGGTTCAAGCAGTCAGAGTACTACGAGGTGATTATCATGCACGAGGGGGACCGGACCACCTCTCTCGCTCTCTCTATGCACCTGCCAACTTTTGCCGCCCTTTTTGTCCACCCACTGACCTTCCACGCAGCATCGTCTGAAGTGTAAGAGAGGCAGACAGAGCAGACAAACTGCGACGTGCTTTGCGTATAACGTGCGTTGCCTTGCCTTCCGCGCAAAACGGGCGCCTACCGAGACAACGTTCGGCAGTCTTGACGGAATGCTTCAGAAGAAGACGACATCGATTAGTCCATAGATTAGAACCCGCTTCTAAGAGTCGTGGCCGGCGTGTTCCTCCAAGGGAGTCCTCACTCCCGTCCGGCACCCCCTTTCGTTCACCCGTGCGCACGGACAGGAGCCCATCGTACACGTGAGCGTAGCTTCGGTGCTAGGGGACGTCAGCACGTACGTCAGCTCCTCCTCCTCCTCCTCCTCCTCCTCTCGCGTCCCTTCTTCCTCTTCCTCCTCGCCGGGAAAAGCACGACCACGTGCTTCGCCACCGGGAGTAGTTGCCAGGGAAGCCCGCCGCCACAGAGCAGGAGGTGGCGAAGGCACCCAAGAGGATGGCAGCAGCAGTAGTGACGATGAGGAAGACAGCAGCAGTAGTAGCAGCGACGATGTTCCGTGGGAGGTTTGTCTTCCGGTCGACGTTGTTATGTGCAAGGCTGGCACGACGTACTTTGAAGCACCGTTGGCAGGCCGTTGATGGGAGGCAGAAGCGACAGAGTCGAGGGGGGGCGGGGGGGGGGGATGAGTGCAAAAGTCTGTGTACGTACGGCGGAGCCTGCGTTGTCCGGCAGCAAAGCGAGTGAATTTTTGATGTCCATGATGGCCAAGATGTCTTTCTGACTGCAGTCGGGCGGTCATTGGTGGAATCATATGTGGAGATCGCTGATGACTTAGTCCTTGGTACGAACTGTTATTCGACAATATATATTGTCGCCCTCCCATGCATACAGTATAAGCGCGACCTTCTTTGGTTGTATTCGAAAATATGAAAATATGACCACACGCACATATATATCGCTGAATTTGAACGTCACACCAACCATGCGTTCTAGACGCAACCCCGCAAGCCACCGCTTGTTTTATGGCACCAGTATCAACGACATTCGCGAGCACCGCTCTCGCCGGGGGTGCGAAAATTTCCCAGAATTTGTGCGGGGAACAATAACTCCTGCTGTGGTTATATCTCGAACGGGTAGTCTTTCTGTGTGTTCGTCTTTATTTTTAATAATAGATACTCCGTTCCTGGATGTCAAGAGAGGGATTCAATGATAATTTAATTGTGAGCCAGGCGAAGTAGGAAGACCCGTCAACTATCCGCGTGTTGCTTTTCCTATCCGCGCGCACAACCAAGCCTGCTTCTGCCTGTGGCTTGCATGTATTTGCTGCCTTCCTCGGCCCCTGCGCGCCCGCGAGCATTTTTTTTTTTCCTGGTGGAATACCTCCTTCCGTTTTGCCGTTCACGTCACCCCGGCCGCTCACGTCACCCCCAATCACCGCCCCCCCCAAGGCATCTCCGTCCGCTCTCCTACCACAGCTCTTGTTGATTCCGATTCCACACCCTGACACGTTTGCCGCCGGAACCTCTGCTGCATACATCATCAAGGCCGCCAACCAGCTTGTGAGTGCTGTTCGAGGTGACATGGTCAGTTTGAACGAATTGGTTGAAGCTCCCACGGGTAGACTACTGCTGTATTGTACTGCTGTTCTTCCTGACAGCGGATCCTCTGACGTGAAAAAAGAGTCACTCATGTCTCACTTTTTTGGTAAACTGAACTTGAGATAGATGCATTCCTGCTGCAGGCAGCGGATGCAAACAAGCTGCATTGTGAAACATCTCATCCGCGCTTTGCCCAAGCTTCGTTAGGGACAGCCGCAGTACACTAGGTCGGTCTTGGTCTACCCTTGACAAAGAGGCTAAAAATGAAGAGCCAAGCCGGTGCGTGTGTGGTGTGTTCAAAGTGGAGATTCGGGATGCATCTACATTCGTTTGCCTGCACCAATCACCGTACAAGCTTTGGCTTCTCTCCTTAGCAGGTACGGTCCAGGGACACACAGAAGAGATCCTCTACGAAACACGCCTTCAATTCTACTGCGAGAAGGGTGCAGCAACGGCGGTGTTGCCCCCCCGCGTGTTCAAGAACCAAAAAAACTGATCCGAGAACACGCCGCCTTTCAGCCGGAGTGCACAACAGCACCACAGCACTTGCCTTACTCCGGAGTAGCATAGCATACAATAAATGTCCTGGCTCTAGCATAGCGGAGAGCAGCACCCACAACTCGCTCGTTTGTACTCGTGATGGCCACAGCTCCAGCAGTAGCTTCTCATCAACCTCCCTTCCCTTTACACCCTTCCCGATTGGTTTATGACCACATCATTGCGAGGTAGTGCTATTTAGCTGCTTCGTCGCTAATACGGGTTTCCCATTTTCTTTCCCGTTTTTCTCGGTGTGGAGCAGGAGCGTGGTTGTTGATTCGCCGACCCGACCACACACCGGCACGCGCACGCTCATCTTCGAGGGTATTGCGGAGGCATGCGTGACGCACACTACCGCGGTGTGCCAGCGCTGGGAGGACCCATGTCGAGTACTGATCCCCAACGCATGTTCCCAGACGAATATGGCAACGTGAGTCGGGCTGCCGAGAATGTGACACTGCGGCGGCATCTGGCGTGTCTGTTGACTACACAAGTGTGTAGCGTGCGCGAAATGTGGACACAGCCGTAGTCGTCGGGAGCTATGAGCATGAACACACGCGGAGAGGGAGCGCGACTTATTTCGTCGGTGGTGTTTTGCGGCTGCCGTGCGCGACCGGTTTGTAGGCTACTGCTGTACTGCTGTTGCGCACGCCGAGGAAAAAGTTGGTTCTCGACCACCGCAACCTTAATAGCGTTGGTGGACGGCGCGGTGGGTCTGCCAGCGCTTCTTCGTATTCTCGAGCGTAAGCGTTTTAGTACAGCCGTGCACGAGTCTGCCCGATCTTGGGAAGAGTTCGACGCGATGTCCCCACACCGCCCCTTTCTCTGCGATACCCCGCTGTCTTTCGGCCGCTGTCGCCCTCTTCGTTTCTTCTTTGGCCTCAGTTCAACGTCCCTAACGGCGCATCACTTAGCAAGAAAGTTCTGCTGGAGCGAGTCAAGCGCTTGAAATCCGAGCTAGCCCTCCTCAAAGAGATCAAGGAGGACGGGGACGCCAGACTCAAGGTACGTTCCGTTTTAGCGATAGCGGTACGTTCCGTTTTAGCGATAGCGGTACGTTCCGTTTTAGCGATGGCGGTACGTTCCGAAAGAGCCGTTGGTAGGTGGGGTACCGCAGAATGGATTGTGATTTGTTTCTGTATTGTCCACCACGCTGTTTCCTTTGGTAGCCGAGAGGAGAAGCTTGCTCTTTGCGACGGCGGCGCTGGTTGTTTGGCTGCCGCAGGCCTAGGCGTGGAGCGGAAACGACCGGGGTGGGTTAGCAGCACAAAACGAACACACAATACCGTCGCTGTTACTATCGGGCCTCACCGCCTGCCACTCGCTCTCTCTCTTACCTTTTTTTATGTCCGCGCCTTTTTTTTTTTTCGCGTTCGTGTGGTGTCTCCGGCGGCGAACGAAAAAAACACACAGGCACAAGAGCTTGATTTCGCCAGGAGAAATAAGGAGATCCAGGCGCAGAAGGAGGAAAACGAGAGGCAGCTGCAGATGAACGACAAGGCGCTGAGCGATGCGGCTCTGGGAGTGCGCACGAGGGACCGGCAAATCATCAATCTGGGAGGCAAGGTGCGGCGGTGTGGTATCATGCACGCTGCCGCGGATGTTTTAGTGCGTCGCACGCGCTGGCCGGCAGGCACCCATGGTCGCTGCGCGAAAGAACCGTCTCTTCCGGGCTCGTCTTTCTTTCTCTCTCTCTCTTGGCTCCTGGGAAACGCGTCCTAGGACACAGATAACACCGCGCGTGTGACCATATGTACCCGTTGCCAGCAAGGGGAAGTCCGCCGTGTGTAGTTGCGCCCGACTGCTGTGATACCTACGTCTCCTTGTTGCATCGTGGTCGGTCGGTTCCTGGGTCTCGGTAGTTTCATTTAGGTTTTTCTTTTTTGTTCGCATGTACGGGGCTCTTAGGCGCGCGTGGGGTGTTTTTTTTGTTTTTGTTTTTGTTTGTTTATCGGTAGGCAGAAGGCGGCCGGCATTTCTCTGACAAAACCGGTTGTATGTGGTACTCGTTCAAGTTACCCCCCCCCCGCCGACAACACAACAACCCGCGTAGATTGTTCGACGTAATGCGTTTCAGTCTTGAAACCATGGCTTGCGCTCGACCTCAAAGAGCGATCGTGCGTCCACCGCTGCATGCATGCCCTCAATCATTCCTTTGGTCGTATGGACTACGTACACGATACAGCAGCGCCACCCTCCTCCGTCCCGTCCCCAACACTACTATAATCGAGCGTGTACCGGGGAATCGCTATTCATAGACAATTAATCGGCAGGTTTTTGATAGACAGGAAAGCAGCGCGAGCAGCCACAAACGCCGCTGCCCTCCCAGCTCAAGCACCCGACAGAGGCAAAACAAACAACGATCTGGCCAAGCGGTGTCGTCTGGCAACACCTCGCGGTGCCGCCCCGCCCGAAGACGCCTGGCCGTTTTCGTTTTTTTTGTGTGTATCCGGCTGGAGAGCGCTGTCTCGTCGGTTGTCTTGTTTGGTTATGCTCTCCGCATGTTAAATTGGCATCTCTTGCTTCTGTTGTTGGTGTTTACGGTCCCGTACCCTAGCACCTAGCACGCACATAGCCGTCGGTCCTTGCACCCCCAAAGGCGAGTCTTCGGTTGCGTTTCGTCCGTGCCAACAGGCTTTGACTCGTGGGATTTATTAGACTCAATTTTTGCATCCAACCACACTCCGCGCGTATCTTCCTCCCCGAACGAAAAGATTTGCAGAGGGAGAATGGCGATGCAGCAGCTCCAGAAGGACAAGCACCAGGTCGTGGACCGAGCGAAGAGGGAGGCGCGAGAAGAGATGAACGCAGAGCGGCAGCAGCAGCAGCAGCAGCAGAAGAAGAAGCAGCAGCCGTCCCAGGGCATGCAGATAAAGTCCATCGGCCACGGCAGCGGGGGAGCGGGGCCTCATTTCACGAGAGCGTCGACGGGAGGCGGCATGGGGGCCAACCCCGTCAGGGTCTTCAAGGCCCCCGGGGGGGGAAGGGCAGGAAAATAGCGGGGCACGCGAGCCAAGCGCGCGTTCTCTTTCGGCCGGCCTTTTTCTTGGCATCTCTTGATGCCACCACCGCCGATTATACTTGAGGATGGCTGGCGCGCGTGGGCTCTGGCTTTTTTGGACGACTGCTTCTCGGTTACTAGACATGGGCAGGAAGAGGGCGCAAACGAGAGACAACGCAAGCCTACAATTTTCCAACCTGTCGGGGGGTGTCGGCGAGGGGACGGGGGGCGGTACGGCCGGAGTTCGTTGGGCGATAGCTCATGAACATGTGACTTGGGCTGACGATCGGATGGAGCAAGTCAGGTTATCACCCGAGGCGCCGTGTTCTGGTACGGTGGGGGTATCGGCTACACTGCCCGGTTCAGCTAGGCCGGCTCGTGCTGTGTATCGAACACG
>FN649751.1:5097547-5112445 GCA_000310025.1 Ectocarpus siliculosus | reverse complement strand
AGGGGGGGGGGGGGGGGGGCTATCAACATCGCACGGGGGGAAATCGGTCCGAATCGTGGCATGTTGTGGCGCCTGCACGTGTTGACTGCGCTCGGTGGCTTGGTTCGGGTGGCAGGCCCCCACTAGAAGCACCCAACACCGGTGAGCACGGAGTCTAGATTTTGGTGCAAGTTGGCGGTCTTTTTTTTTGTCAAGGGGGGCGTGAGTTCGGGCCTCTGCTTTTTTTGTTTGGATTGTTGCTCTCGGGGGCAGGGGGCAGTGAACCACAGTCCGTGTGGTTTTCCCTTTTGGCAAAGCTTTTGTGTGTGTGTGTTTTTTTTTTATTTCGAAGTGTTCGCCTCGCGAGCTTGCATGTGACCACCTGGCTGTTCTAGAGAGAGCACCGGTGTGGTCCTTACCTTGCCTGGCTTGCTGCCCCAAGCCCAAGGAAGGAGCGTTGTTGAGTCGTACCGCTTCAAAGTTCTTGCTTTAAGGTATGCTCCTAGAGTTAATTAAATGCCGTTTCCCGAGGTACGTGACGGTATGTAGTGTAGACGGGCACGGTAATGAACAGGTGTCGCCCTTGAGAAAACAGAAAACGGCCGCAAGCCATGGCTTGCATCGTGAAACATGTCAACTTTGTTGAATAGGGGGGGGGGGGAGGTAGGTCGTTAGGTTACTTCGTCGCTTGCATTTTTTGTACGAAATTTGTGTGTGATTACGGCATCGTGCACAGCAGTACAGTCCTTCTTATAGTTGTCACGTTTTTCGGCGTCTCCCGCAGGGTGTGGATTCATGATCAAGGGTGTGCCGCCGTAGGGCGTGACCACGCTGCGCCTCCGCCAGGTTGTCTGTACAGTACCATTTCGCTTTCATGTTAGTCGTAAGGATCGTGTACTCTATGTAGTCGTGGTCCTTTCTTCGCGTCTGACCGGCGGATATCCACGCTCGGCTGGCCTAGCAGGCCGGCATGTTAACTATTTACTCATCTTGGTGTTTTCTTTTTTTCGGTTTGCCGCATCTATCCAATCATGCGGAAGGTGTCACTAACACAAACGAAGCCGTCACCAACAACACGAAAATGATAAAATTCGTGCTTGAGTTTTTTCGTTAGGGAAGGGGGAGGGATAGGGGGAGGGGGGGGACCATTGGCATGTGGGATACCGTTCAGTTCAGTCAAGTGTCGGAAATTGGTCCTCTTGTGGGGATGCGTGTTCGGCGGACCCGACGGGTCGGAATCATGGGTACCGAGCGCGGTGTGTGTGTAAATAAGAGAGGAGGTGCTTGCCGTGTTTGGGGATCGTGTGCTTGCCCGGAGGGGGTTATTTGCTCTTGCTGCGAACTACAACAGATGTAGTCTACTTTTGTCGTGGGCCACCCTTTGATTTTGTCAGTATGCTCCTGCTGGTACACACGACACGGCCGACCGACTGCGAACACTCCACCAGCGCTTGACAGCAGTACTGTACTATACGCGTGCAAGAACTTGGCCGCCGTCAACAATTTTAGCTATACAATATATATAGCCTTGAGCTTTTCGATTTTTTTCAAGCCTGAAGAACTTGCGACCATGGCACATGCGTATCTTGTAGGTGCCTCTGCCCGTCTCTGGGTTTTCATGTAGCATGCAGCCACTTGGAGCATGCAGCTCTTGTGCATGTTAGTTGGAGATGGTACGCTGGGAGGAGGCAGCGGGTAGTATCCACCAATGACAACGAAGGCCCGGCGGTTTAACCTTCATTCAGTTTTGTTGCGCTGCCTTCTGTGTTTCGAAGCCATATAGTGGTCGCCACCATCGTTATTTGGCTACTGCCGCTTGTGTGTGGTGTTGGTTATCGCACACCTGAACAATGCTGAACGTGAGTCCGTCCACAGAAGAATCGGTTGGTTCGAAGGAGCGTGTCTGGGAGTGAGGGGGGTGGCGTGTACTCACAGGCGTTTTTGTTTCCATCTGATGAATCATCCCGTTCGAGATATGGAGCGGCAGCGTCCTACCATGTACTCGGTACAGATGCTACCAACTCTTGCGGCGATCTTGACCTCTCAAAAATATTATCCTGCAGCAACAACAAAACGTGGGCGGGAGGGCTCCTCAAACGGATGGCGTGTGTACACTTTTTTTTTTTTTTCGTCCCGTCTCTGGCGCCGCCTGCTTACTCCTCTTCGGTGCACACTACACGTTTGTTTGCCGCGTATGTATGTGCACTTACACTTCTCAGCGTACTCGATCATTACAACTAGCTAGATTGTTGCGGGTGCGTACACGACACATTGCACACATACGTGCTGCCTACATATACCTGTAGTCCCCCCCCTTGTCGTAAAGGTAGGTCTCTTCAGATTGCGGCGTTGCCGTTTGTCTCTCGGTGGTTTCTCTCCACTCCACCATTCAGCAAATAGGCATACCTCTGCTGTACACGCCTTACAATGATAACATGATAACCGGTAACCGCGTGTGAAGCAGCCGACCATAAATGTAATGTTGCCTACGGCAAGGGGGGAAAAGACGAAGACTACCCGCGCACCAAACCCTCCTGAACGACTTTGTTTCATTCTCTTCATCCATCCATGCATTCTTCATCCATCCGCATGCCATCCGCAGGCTTTTTTTTTTTTTTTTCTTAATAATATGACACGACGAATCCATCTCTATCATAGAAAAGCGTGAGACAGATTAGCAATGAATTCATAGCGTCAGAAAGTACCTGTATGTATGTCTACGTTTTCAGTGTGGTACGCGTATGTACCGGGTATGCATGTGTGCGGACACATTTCGGAGTATGTGCGGACTCACGGGAGGTGGTCTCACAATTTTCTTACCGTTTTGTATAATTTCGTGTCGTTAGATAGATGATGTGCAAATGGCACGGGAGAACATTCTCTCATCATCCATTGCCTCCTGACGTGGTCGCCGATAGATGCGTGTGTTTGAGGTTTCATCACCGACATGTGGGTGTGTCTGTCTGACGTCATTAATTACATACCAACGTTCTTATTTGTCACATAGACATTGCGGTGTACGAAGAACATAACATAACAACACTTCAGGAATTGCTGAACAAAAGAAGAATGGAACACTTCCTAATAAAGCAAAACATAATCAAAACAAAAACAACATATGATAGCACTCCTTCGTATCTATTCGCTTCTTTTGCGTTCGTTCGTCGGATGCGCGCCATTCATTCTATATCATCAGCGAGTGAGTCTGCAACGAGTGACCTCTCACAACATAATACATATACCGCCATACACGATCCTTCCTTCGCTCTCTGTCTCTGTCCTGAGGGGCTCTCTATGCATACGATCAGCAGAGGCTACTGCTGTTAGAGTGAGTAAGTACCATACAGCCCTACCTACGCCCGTTGTTGTAACATTCCAACGGCCTGCGGTATATTTACTTCCACCAGCTGCCCGACAACAAGTCTTTCTGTGTGTGTTTTATTATTCCTTAAATCTTCTGCTCTTTAAATCCTGAATCCGGATGTCGAAGAACACGAAAGATCCAAAGATCGCGGGTGTATGCACACACACGTGTGTTCAGGTACTCGTGCACACGCACACGTCCCCACCATCGCCAGAGATCCAACACACCACACCCTTCCTCCGTGCGTTACACTCTGGGCGGCTGGGTGGCAATTTCTGCTCGTCAGGTCGCTTCACGGGATGATGAGGCCATCACTCATCACTTTCATTCTTGTTGCTGCCCTCCACGTCACGGAGGCCTCTCATTGCTCTCATCTCCTCGAAGAGAAGCAGCAAGAAATCGATCACCTGACGGCCGAGTTGGAAGTATGCCGGCCCCCCTCGCCGACACCGACGCCGCCCACGCCGACGCCCACACCAACCGAGCCTCCGGTAACCTCTCCATCGGACAGCCCGTTCACGTGCGACGGCATCCTTAACGGTCAGGCTTGTTGCCGTCACGAATGTCGTTCATGTGGAGGGGTCGGTTGCTCTAATAGGGGCGGAGGACTGACCGGTGACGACTGCTGCGTTTCTAACATCGAGGAACACGGGGCTCTGTGCTCGGTAGCGGGCCAGGCACCGTGCTTCGTGGACGGTGAAGTTGGTGAGCTGCTGTGTGTACTTTCCGCCGGAACTACACTAACTTTTCTACGATGATATGTTAGACAGCAAGAAGAGCGGTTTTCGAAAAAACCATTGCGACACCCCAGAAGATACCCCAGAAGATTATGAGACTCTTTACTCGAAACCAAGGAGGGCATGGTGAAGGTTTGCGCGGTAGCCCTGTAACCCATCGTATGTAGCCCACACCCCTGACGAAACAACACGGGAGAACTGGAGGGTACGGGTGAAAGCTTCTGTATGTAGTCCCCAGCCAAATATGCTGCTACCAACGGCAGTTAGTTACGCTAAAAAACAAATGTAACAAACTGCCGGACAGAACGACTTTTACTTTTATCCCAGCTTGCGCCGTTGAGTTTTACGGCCAAGATCCTGTGTTGTATCATTGGTGACTTCGATATACCCCTTTGCAACAAGTTTAAGTAGCACACGACGCAACGTTTCGCTCTCCGTAGGAAACACACTACAGACAGTACACGGTATTCAATCAACTACACTTGGGGTGATCTCTCACTTTCATGTGCGACTCTGAGCAGACCTAGCCCGTGAGCGAGGATGAAGCAAGATGTAGTAGAGCAACAACTGCTGTGTATGCCTCACTCAAGACAACGAGCAGCGGACCTTCTCCCCTTACAACCCTATAACCCAGTCTAACTCTCTGTACACCGTATCAATTGCAATATGCACGTACTTTACACGTACTGTAGTCATTTGTAATGCTTACTCGGTACACACACAATAGTTAGAGATCTCTGCATTTCGTACTCTCTCTGTTTCAGTAGAATACCCTGGCTTTTCTTGTGGACATGGTTCATCACACGGACACACCGCTTGAAGAGGAGCGATGTGTCGTTGACTCAAACCCCGCGTTTTTGACCCGCGTCCCCAAACCAACATGTCTTATTATGTAGGCGTGGCGTGGGCGTCCACACAAAAAGCCGGGGCATGGTAATACTCTCTGATCTTTGGATGGGGGAACCTTGATTTATTTCCCTCGCGCATGTGTGGGGTTTTCTAGACACAATTGGTCAGTATGGACATGGATCGGTGCCGTAACGAATCAACTCTCTTTTGTTGCGGTCTCATTGTCGAGAGTGCGGAACCAAAACCGCCCCCTTATCTCGCTTTCTTGAGAGCTGTCTAGACCATACGTCCTCTGCCCGTCCATGCTGTGGGTCGCAGAACAGTGTCACCTCACAAAACGTGCCCGGTCCCCCTATGAACTTCCAACATTCAACAGGCACATCATCGCCGGAGCCGACTGTGCCGGCCCCGACCCCAGAACAAGCGACGATGGCGCCTACTCTAGAGGGTCAGGCTCAGCAGCAGCACTCAACCTCTAGCGGTGGAGACGTTTGGGTCCCCGGAGTCGGCGATTCGTGGCAATACAACCTCGACACGCCGGTGAACACGGACGTGGACGTGGACGTGTTCTTCATCGACCTGGGTGAGTACGAAGCCGCACACCGTTCATTCAAAAGTCGTTTTTGCTTACGAGGCGGGCGTTCAACCCTCTGCAACCCAAACGACGGCGACCAACAACCTATTTGTCGTCGCCGTCGTTTCAGACGTCGCCCAGGACACGATCGATGAGCTGCACGGCAAGGGCAAGTACGTCTCCTGCTACATCTCCGTCGGCACCGTGGAGTCGTGGCGCGAAGACGTCGGCGTGTTCCCGTCTTCCGTGGTCGGGACTGCTTCCGGCGACGACAGTGGCGAAAACTGGATTGATATCACCCAGGAGGTACATCAGTTAAAACGCCCAGTGATGTGGTATCAGTTCGGTTGGTTCCGGGCGCGTAGATGTGCTGGTGATCTTCCTGCCGGACATAGAATACCGGGCACAGCCTCTGATGACCCCGCCGGGTTCGACGAAAGGGGATAAAAGAAGTGCAAAACGAAACCCCAACCAGAGGGTGTCTCGCTCGACCCTTCTTCCCTACTGCCTGTAGGCACGATTCACCGTTGGCCCGCCCGCCCGCCCGCCCGCCCGCCCACCGTCCGATGATTATTCCGCGCTTGGCTTGCGTGTTCTCGAGTGTTACAGTCTGTGAGGGAGATTATGGAGGACCGCGTGAAGAAGGCGGCCAGCAAGGGCTGCGATGCCGTCGAGCCGGACAACATCTCCGTGAGTCGCCGCGGGGACAATACGGCAGCAACACGCACCCCCCGGTGTGCTCGCTCGTCGTTCATACATACAAGCTCTCTCTCTCTCCGCACGCCGTTCGGCACGGGGCCTCTCTGTCGGGAAGGGTAGTACTTGCCGTGTTTGGCAATTTCGACGGCGGCTGTTTAGACAGCGTCCGCGTTTGCACAGAAGTCATGTGATGGCAGGAAATAGCAGGTCTACCCCAAGAGCATGAATCACATACTGCGGCCATTCTCTTGTTGACTCGTCCACCGCACAAAAAACAAAATCGCAGGTGTGGAACGAACAAGACTCCGGGTTCACCATCTCGAAGGACGAACAGATCTCCTACAACAAGTGGGTTGCGGAACTGGTGAGTGCCATATATATATCTAGTCTTTGCATGGTGTAAGGAAAACCAACCAACCACCGCAAATCGAACTCATACCAGTAGCTTTTTGCCCCGAGAAGATGCAGGGTCAGGATGAGGGGTGGGCGTCTTCCCACCGATGCGGTGGCACGGCCCAAGACCGCTAGGTTAAGAACGTTTTTTCACACCAAGGGGTGTCCCAGTCCTCCCCAAGGCCATAAACTGAGTTATCATCGCTTCCTGTACATAGTTGTCGGCGCTCGCTTCCGAATCATCCATGTATGTGCGTATGTATGATGTACGCAGTACTCTAGCCACAGGCTCCGTATGAAGTTTCGACTTTGTTCTATTCCCACAGCTCGTCGCTCACTGCCGTTGTGGTGGCCGTTATGAAGATTCTCGGCGAATTGCCATAGCAGGACTTGCCACACAGAATCCAATCGTCCACTACTTGCTCCGTTCCTGCGGCTTCTTGTTTGTTGTCGTCCGTACGGCGGAAATCTCGCCGCTCTCTTGTGCTTGCCGTTCCGCTCTCTCGTGCTGTTTCGGTTCAGGTCCAGGAGAACGGCATGAAGGTTGGCCTGAAAGCGGGCCATTCGTTGATTGAAGACACGAGCATGTACTACGACTTCGCCGTGAGCGTTGAGTGCCTCCAGTGGGATGCGTGTGACGTGAGTAGGCTTTGCGATCAGCCCTCGGATAGTAGTCGTTGTTGCTCTCATGCAACTTGCGCTGTTTTGTTTGTTCCTGTGGCGCACATCGACATGCTCTAGAAGTTATCAAAACATGTGCCACCTGCCGCGCTTCCGGGTCGAAATGGCAACGTCCAACGAACAAGAGCAAGCCTTGCTTCCAAGGAGGGACCGTTTCTGCATCGTTGGCACCATACACAAAAGCCTTCTTACCCCCCCGCCCCCTCTCCCGGTGCGACAAATACGTGCACTTGTTCTCCCTTCTCGTTCGTGGCAGGCGTACCAGATCCCGTTCTTGTCTGAGGGCAAGCCCGTCTTCAACGTCGAGTGAGTTCGCTCTACAAACGCAAAACTAGATGCGATACTCTGTTGTTCGAGGTGCCGGGCCGGCCGGCACGATACTCTAGCCTCTGCCGACATCACGTTAAGGCAGTTTGTTTGCGAGAGCCTTAAGACTTCCGGCATGGCTACGGGGGCGGGGGCGGGGGGGGGGGCTCTGATGAATGTGTGTTGATGTTATTGATGACGTTGTTGGAGGGTTTAGCAAAAGTGTGGGTGTTCCTGCTGCACAAAAACTTCCTGCTGTTACAGGGCCGACCGAAGCCGGAACCAAGTCGGTTACATCCCCGCCCCCGTCCCCGTCCCGACTCCACCTCCAACTACTTTCAGGTACAGCAAAGACTACGGCGGGTGCGATGGATCTAATGCGCTGGGCATTGATACCATTTTCAAGGTAGGCACGACGACGAGAAGCTCGGTTACAGCCCTGACGTTCGACGAACAATTTACTACCAAGGCGGAGCCCGGCGGTGACAAATGCAGCAAGAGGCATGCATGACGGGCAACAGGCAACTTACGGGCTGTGCACAGCGGTAAAGTTGGTATCAAATTTTGTTTGTACTTGTTTTGGCAAGACGGTAAATCTGCCGGCGACCCCTGCCCCCGTCCCCCGACGCCATCCGCCCGTGTTCCGCCGATACGTTTATTTCTGCAGAACTACGACCTGAAGGCCCCCATGTGCAGCTGTGCCAATCCCTCGAGGGACCACGACTGCAGCCTGGTCACGGGATTCGCGCCCACCACCACCACAACGGCGGCACCGGCCCCTACCCCGGAGCCCCCCGCTCCAAGCACGCCTTCGCCGACTGCCGAACCGCCCTCACCTGCTGCGCCGACATCACCCCCCACCGGGGGGACCGCTGCCACGGAACCCCCCGCTCCAAGCACGCCGTCGCCTAGTACCAAAGCGACCGCCAGTCCGACACCGGTGCCGACATCATCGACGGCCGGGACCCCTGCCACGGAATCACCTACGGCGGTGCCAGGCTCCTGGCTTCCCAGGGTCGGGGATAGCTGGAACTACAACCTGGACACCCCGGTGGACATCGACGTGGACGTGGACGTGTTCTTCATCGACATGGGTGAGGAGAGTCCGATCTTCTGCCGGTTGCAGCCAGCCGCGGCGATAGCGGTGGTTTTATGGGATTCTCGACCCGTTGCATATTGGGTGTAGTGCATTTTGGGTGTAGCAGTCTTGTTCGGGATGGGCGTCGAAGTAGATACTACCAGACGAGGTCGTGACACGCGCTCTATGGTTCTTCACGGAGTACGGATCGGTTGTTGTTGTTGTTGTTGTTGTTGTGTTCGTCGCTGTTGTTGCTGTTGTTGTTGTGTTCGTCGTGGTGGTCGTGGTGGTGGTGATCGTCGTGGTTGTTGCTAATATAATTCTCGTCGCCACCGTCGTTGTCGTTGTCGTCGTCGCTCCAGACAACGCTCAAGACACGATCGACGATCTGCACGCCAAGGGCAAGTACGTCGCCTGCTACATCTCCGTCGGAACAGCGGAACCGTGGCGCGAGGACTTCGAGTTGTTCCCGGATTCCGTGATCGGGCAGCGCATGGAAGAATGGGAAGCCGAGAGCTACCTCGACATCACCCAGGAGGTACCATATAATGCAGAAGCATGCAAGCGTCCAACTGACGCTTCTTCCAAGATGGAACGCCGGGGCGCCGTATTCTTGGGTCTGTCGGGAGCACGAACAATCACATGAGCTCTTTGTATCGACCCTAGGGCGTTACGACGTACCTATTAGAATAGGCGCGAAGCCACTTCGTGTTGCACAGCCAGCCGTGGAAAAACACGGAAACGACCACGTCTCAGAGAGTGTCGACACGGCGATGAAAAAAAATCTCCCGTACCACCTCGTAAGTGGTACGCAGGAAGCCTTTGCACCTAGTTAAAAGTTAGTTATTTTCTGAACGGGTTAACCTATGCCTCTTATTTACTTAGGACTCGCTCGGTGTATCCGTGCCGCTCTCAGAAGAACGCACGCATGATTTCTTCCCGTTTCCTGACATCATCGCTCGCTGCGATCGGCGTTTGTTTTTCGCGTGTTTTCCTCGGCGCATGTCCTGGGAAGAGCGTGAGGGAGGTCATGGAGGCCCGCGTCAAGAAGGCCGCCAGCACGAACTGCGACGCCGTCGAGCCGAACAACATGTCTGTGAGTCAATACTGCCGACAAGCCCTTGATTTGTTGGTTCCTCCCCCCCCCGTGTGTGTAGCAGTATACCGCTGGCGGCGTGGTATACCTCTACTCCCAGCAAAATGTCGAGCTCGTACACAGCTCCGTCCTTTTAAAAGTGTCAAGGTTCTGGGAGAAAAAACGGTTCAAGCTCTGGTATCATCGCAGGAGACACAGGTTGCGGTCTGAATGTTGGCATTCGTGCGCCAGAGTCATCAGAGCTTTTTCTCGTTTCATTTTGGCATAGCTATTTCATTCTCTTCCACCGGTGATTATGAACTCCCCCCGCAGAACTGGAACCAGGAGAACACCGGCTTCACCATCTCGAGGGACGACCAGGTCGCCTACAACATATGGTTCGCGTTGCTGGTGAGTGCTAATAAGATACAAAAGTACTATTATTCTAGATACCGGCCAGGACCCTGAGGCCCAGGTCTCCGCAACGAGCGGTAAAAGAAGGACGGAGATTGCTGTGTGCGGTACGATGTAGCATCAGTAGAACGGGCGCTACGTAGAGCGCGATCATCATACAGATATTGTCAGACCACGTTTCCGGGAATTGCGAATGATGGTGCTTCGCTGGTACCACACTTTAGGATTGTGATGCCGCCAGAAAGGCTTCGAATGTGTGTCTTTGCTACGGCGTCGTAACGCCTTAGACTAGATCTCCTGGCCGCCGGAACGCCGCTTGCTTGCCTTGGCTCATGCCTTGTTTTTTTTGTCTGTTGCCCCCAAGGTTCGAGAGAACGGAATGCGGGTGGGAATCAAGGACAGCTTTGAGCTCGTGGGGGACCTGAACTCGTACTACGACTTCGCCATCGCGGAGTGTCACGAGGAGTTCGAGTGCGGCGTGAGTACACGTGAACTTTAACTCTATTTTTTTTCCGCTGTTGCTGCCACTGCTGCTTCGACTGTTTTCTACTTCGTACATATACTCGAAGTATTTGTTTTGCTCTGAGGTTGGTTTCACGATGCTCGTTTTGGTTGGCGATACTTCTAGGCATACCTTGCGTATTATTCTCGTCTGCCCATACTAGCGCGCGCAGTCTCGGCTCACATGTCGTCCCCTCAAGAGGCTCTCCATATAGTCTCGATACAGGCCATACTCTGCACCAAAACAGCAAGTGACCAGAGGTTGGTCGAACCCACGTGGCAGGGCAGAATGTGCCATTATCAACGACGGAAACTGCAATTATCAACAACGGAAACTGCCCATGGTGGGGAACACACAACGTTCTTCGGGTCCAACCGCACGAAGCCCCCGTGCGATCTCTTAGACTTTAATTTTTTTTGGTTTTTCCATCCCCCCGGGGGCCCCTGACCCCCCCCCCCCCCCCCAACCAAACGCTCTTCGTTCTGTGAAAACCAAGGTGTACACGGTGCCGTTCCTGCTGAAGGACAAGCCCGTCTTCAATGTGGAGTGAGTGCGCCTAGCAGAGCCGCCAGATAGACGCGTCGCATGCTGTAAGGTCTGCGTGTCTTTTGGCGTTGATAGAGGCAAACCGCTCGTCAGGGATACTGCGCGTGAGTTCTCAAAAGACCAGTGTGTTAATTTGTGTGTGGCTTGCCCCAAGCCATCGGAATTCTCTTTCCAATGACAACACCGGTGTATTTTCTCGTATTCATGCAACAAACTTTGGTTGGGAGACGCCTTCTTGAGCAACGGTCCCCTGGAAGAGTATCCCGCCCTGTCAACTTCAGCTCCCTGCGTGGGAAGTCAGAAGTCCCCCAAAAAAAACTAAAGCCCCTTTCCCGCCCCTTCCTTCGCGTGTCACGTTTCATTTTCCAGGTACAGCAAGGACTACGGCGTGTGTGATGAGTCCAACGCGCTCGGTATCGACACCATCTTCAAGGTGAAGGAGGAAAGAGATAAAAGACTGACCTTGCGAGCTGTTGTCTGGACCTCTTTGAGATCGATAATTTATTGCAGGATTGATTATGATTTCGATATAAATAAACGGTTGTTCGACTACATTCAAGAAACCCCCCAATACCAGAGATTTACTTTCAAGAATTGTTGTGAACTGTGGTTGGTTGTCTCCAAAGCGCAGGTCTCGCTTGGTTCTACAAGCAAACGTCTACGTCCCCGCGCCTCGTTGTACCCGGTTCGATCGATGAAAGTCCATGAATATAAGTTTAATTTATGTGTGCGACAGCTAAGATACCCTTCTTGCCGTTTCAACGAGAACCCGCGCATCAACGGCCAACCTTCGTCTGTGTACCGCCCTCCCATTACCCTTTGGCCATCCTACCTCCTGTTGCTTAAAAAAAGAACCTCGAGCTGGACGCCCCGCTGTGCAGCTGCGCCGACTCGTCTAGGGACGTCGACTGCGACTCCGTCCTGGGTTTCCTCACCACGGAACCCCCCGCCCCCGCGCCAACACCCTCTACACCGTCGCCTTCGACGCCGACAACCCCTGCCTCGCCAACGGAAGCTACTCCCGCCCCAACTCCCGCCACGCCGACTCCCCCTACCCCAGAGCCCTCTACACCCACGAACCCTTCGCCGACTTCCCCCCCTACACCCGATCCCTCCGCACCCACGAGCCCTGCCCCAACTCCTCCGGCGCCGACACCCCCCACATCGGGGGGCACCTGGGTACCCAAGGTCGGGGACACTTGGAACTACAACCTCAACACCCCGGTGGACACTGACGTCGATGTCGACGTGTTCTTTATCGACATGGGTGAGGAGGGTTGCCAAATAGAAGCTTTCGTTCGATGCCAGAAGAAGTGGCTCGTGTGTTTTCTCGCCGCTTTTCGTGCTTGTTGCGGGTTGTTGGTCATGTTTATCCAGAGAAGAACAAAAACAAACGCAATTGTTTGCACGACTTAACGCATCGACTGGAATCGGGCGTGCAATAGTCGATGGCTGTCAACCCCCCCCCCCCTGCTCCCCCGTCCTCCTTCACGGCCCATGGCCCCAACCGGATGTATGGAAACCAGCGCTATCGCTGAATTTTTTGCTGTTGTCGTGTTGCTGACTGTCGTTGTCGCCATCGTCGCCCTCGCCGTTTTCTGTTCAATTAATATGCCGTTGTCGTCGCCGTCGCTTCAGACAACGCTCAAGACACGATCGACGAGCTGCACGGCAAGGGCAAGTACGTCTCCTGCTACATCTCCGTCGGCACCGTGGAGTCGTGGCGCGAGGACGCCGGTGCCTTCCCGTCTTCCGCGGTCGGGAACTCCTGGGACGACTGGCAAGGCGAGAATTTCCTCGACATCACCCAGCAGGTACGCATGAAGCATGATGGCCACGACAAGGCGTGCCGTTCTGAGGAGACACAACGCCACCCCCGCCAACGAGTGCGCTGCCTGAGCAGAGCACGACAAAGTGGCCTGTGTAGACTCGTCCGCGTTTTCGTGTTTACTCTACGCTGTGCTGCATATGATTCAGCACACTATTCCCAACAACAGCAACAACAACACCACTCTCTTGCTTTGTTTTTGACCTTCATCACGTCGTGATACCGTTGCCGCGTTGTGGGCTTGGTCGCAGAGCGTGAGGGATCTCATGGAGGCCCGCGTGGAGAAGGCGGCCAGGATGAACTGCGACGCCATCGAGCCCGACAACATGTCTGTGAGTGCCCACTCACCACTCAGACCACCGGAGAGGGTCCGGGAGGAGCCGCCCCCCACGTCTTTGTGTGCGTGGCCCCGGGTCGGAAAGTAATCAAGTTATTGTCGGCGAAGTCGACAAGGCGGTGGGGTAGGGGGGGGGGGGGTGTACTCATAGTCGTGAATGCCGTAGTCGTTAGACCATTGACCTAGCATCCCTACAAAGCCGGGACGGAGCACGCCGGGTTCTCAGCACGCCGGGTTCTCACCGGACCAGGCTCTCACATCACAAAGCGCGAAGCGCCGTGAGGTATGCGGCGAGTCGCATGAAGGGTGTGCTGCATCCTGCTAGGGTGTTCGGCATCTTGTGCTTTCTTCCTTCCGTACGGATGCCAGCTGCTTATGACTTAATTTATTTTCTGGTGCTTTCACTTCCAGAGACGGCTATAAGCACTGTGTAACGGCCTCGAGGGTGCTTGACCATTTTAACACAACGTTGTGCGATTATCTCCTTTGCGCGGAGTGAGGGTTCTCGATCCCGCACAACATAATCTACTCGACCACCATTCATGGTTATCGCAAAAAAAAAAAAAGGAAACAAAAAGCAGTAACCTGGTTGCCGAGCTCACGAAGTGATCGGCTGGTTTTACAACATCGCTTCCAAGCGACGAAAACCCAACCCCGATGGCAAACACCGGGGGCGGCGGCTTGTTTTACAACGTCGTTGCCAAACGACGAAAACCCGCGGGGGGATGTATATTCCACATGGTATGTGCTAGGGACGGGGTTGGACTGGGAGTTGGAGAAGAGGCATGGTATACGGAAGATGGGGCGGTTGAAGGAGAAATACATGGCGTTCATGGCCTACCCGCACGCCCGTGATCATTGCCATAGTTTTTTTGCAAGTGATTCAACTTTCAAAGTACGGTGTGAATCGCACCAACGCGGGTCGCGAGTTTTCGTCCTTTTACACAAGTATCGAGCCCACGCAATGAACGCACGGATTCACAGTAGTATCCGTTTTCCCAGTGCACCGAAACATTTTCACCGTGGTTGTTGTGCTGCAGAGAACATGCTGACCGATCGCTACCCTTCTCCTGCTACGCTCCTGCGTGAGCGATCCGTCGTCCCACGTGCCACGTCTTGATGTCGTTGATCTGTGTCTCTCCCTTGTTCAATTGTTGTTGTTCTTGGCCCCCTCTTCCCCGGCGGGCAGAACTGGAACCAGGAGGGGACCGGTCTCACCATCTCCCGGGACGAGCAGGTCACATACAACAAATGGTTCGCGGAGACGGTGAGTTGACCATACAAAAAAGCACGAGTTGATTTCATGTCGAGACTCTACGTCCTACCTGCCTTTTTTTTTTTTTTTTGGTCTTCACTTCAAATCAGCGCTCACAGCACTAGTGCCGCTTACTCCAACCCGTGGTCACACAGAAGAGCCCCTCTCTACCCTCCCCTCCTGCGGTACTTTGCCTTCGATTTTAATGCGAGAAGAGTTCAGCACTCTCTTCCCTCTGTGTACACACGAACTAGCGCTATCCACTAGACCACGAGCGGAAG
>FN649751.1:5083077-5096091 GCA_000310025.1 Ectocarpus siliculosus | reverse complement strand
AGAACATGCTGACCGATCGCTACCCTTCTCCTGCTACGCTCCTGCGTGAGCGATCCGTCGTCCCACGTGCCACGTCTTGATGTCGTTGATCTGTGTCTCTCCCTTGTTCAATTGTTGTTGTTCTTGGCCCCCTCTTCCCCGGCGGGCAGAACTGGAACCAGGAGGGGACCGGTCTCACCATCTCCCGGGACGAGCAGGTCACATACAACAAATGGTTCGCGGAGACGGTGAGTTGACCATACAAAAAAGCACGAGTTGATTTCATGTCGAGACTCTACGTCCTACCTGCCTTTTTTTTTTTTTTTTGGTCTTCACTTCAAATCAGCGCTCACAGCACTAGTGCCGCTTACTCCAACCCGTGGTCACACAGAAGAGCCCCTCTCTACCCTCCCCTCCTGCGGTACTTTGCCTTCGATTTTAATGCGAGAAGAGTTCAGCACTCTCTTCCCTCTGTGTACACACGAACTAGCGCTATCCACTAGACCAGGAGCGGAAGCGAGAGAAAAAATCACTTTGCAAGAAAAGCTCGCTTACGCCGGGATTCGAACCCCTGACCTGACCTCTAGAAGGTTTCGCGGATACCAACTAAACCACCGGGGCGACCGGTAATACATGCCTTAGTCCATGCTCGATGAGGAAACAAGAGAAACTCAGCCCCGACTAAAGTGGGCCATTGATTGTAACAGCGCGCAGGTACTGCATGCGGTCTGACAACATAGAGTCGTCATTGGAAAGCTGTAACTCTTGCACTTTTTTCCGATTTCGTTCGTTGTTCTAGGTTCGAGAGCACGGCATGCATGTGGGCATGAAAAACGCGATCGAGCTTCTTGGAGATCTGAGCGACTACTACGACTTCGGCATCAACGAGTCGTGCCACGTGTGGAACGAATGCGGCGTGAGTACGAACCAGATTTGTTGTGGTCGTTGATAATTATTTCTTTCCGAACGGCGTGCGTGCCGTACTGTACGCATGTGTCCTGTTTTTTTTACGTTCTCGCGTTACTATTTTAATTTCTTGCTGCCTTGGGTCAATCCTGCCTTTTTTTTAGATGAAAGGCAAAGGAAGACTGGTAGAACGAAAACAATGGTTGGAGATGGGCCGTCTTAAGAACTGAGAGCCCACACAAAACAACCCAGGAACACTCGTATACCGACGACTTCCGTGCCCACGCCCGTAGATGTGGATACAGCAGTAAGTCTGTTCGATCTGTGCGCGCACAGGTTTTTTCCTGACAAGTGCGTAGAGAAGCGTGCGGGGTAGTCTCTGATTCGATTACCTGTTTCCACCTGCCCCTTCCTCACGGTTGGACTGGCGCGCAAATCAACCACTCGCCTATGCCGTGTGCAACTCGACTGTTCGACTGATGATGGTGTGTCTGACTGGCCATTCGACAGGCATATAAGATCCCGTTCCTGGACAAGGACAAGCCCGTCTTCAACGTCGAGTGAGTGTCAAGTCGAGATATTTGCGTTGTTTCCCCCCTCCACTCCACTCCACACCTCGCCCCTTCCGTTCATGGCATGTGCTATCCTCTCCATGGCCACGGAAGGGTGTCGCCGCTCGTCCCTGAACGATCAGTGCGGAGTCTTTACCTCGACCAAGAGGCACAAACGTATCTGTGAAATAAACGACAAAAAACACGATCACCACCACCAACAATAATACCGAATGTCGTAGTAACGTATCACTTGTTACCGGGTGTTCGAACAAACCATCCCCACCGGAGAAGCCGTAGAGTCGTCGACCGTCCCCCGTTCGTGATTTTATATCCTATCCCCTGTTCGTGGTCTCGTTTTTCTCCCCGCCCCCTTCTCCCCTCCCGATCGTAGGTACGACGCGGATTACGGCATCTGCGACGAGGCCAACGAAGAGCGCCTGGACACGATCTTCAAGGAATACGACTTGAACGCTGCCATGTGCAGCTGTGCCGATTCCTCGAGGGATGTCGACTGCTCTGATGTCACCCGTTGAAACCAAGATCAACAGCACACAACAGAAGAAAAAAGTAGCTTCAATCAAGAGTCGGCACGGTTGTGTAGGCAGGCATCAACAAGAACTAGGAGCGGATCAACCAATCTAGGCTGTGCTTGTCCTTCTCTGGGTTGTGGACCAGATTTCCTGCGCCGTTTACTAGTAATCCTGGCGATGACTTCCGGCTTGGCGAATCCGCATGGTCATTATAGTTGTTTCGGCTCGTCGGAAGGTAGGGCACCTCTTTCTGTCGGCCGCTCCTGTATCGTTGTCCGCTCTTTCTTGTTTAGTTTCCTACCTTTTTTGGGGGTATTCATCGTGTTCCTTTACAAAGGAATACAGTGTGTTAGCTTTTCTGGGTCTGACAAGAGAGCACCATGAACTTTGAAAAATAGATGATTTGACCGGAGTTGTGGTGGGTATTACCCTTTGCATCCAGTAACCTGCTGAGATAGATACTGCGGTGGGTGTCCCTAATGAACGGTTCGTTTGGTGAATGAATACGCCTCATTCCCGTCGGGGATTATGAGGTGTGCGGTGTGTTCAAATTTCCATTGTGTACGCGAGGGTTAGGCTCCCTTGCACCGAAGGGTTGGATGGACAACAACCTCAACATCATCTTGAAGAATGAGGTGTTGGCTTTGTGGAACGATTCATTTCGTGTAGCCTCTGAGGTACCGTTCGTTGTCTTCTCCCGTCAGGAACATTTTTATTGTACAACGTGTTGTGGTCCGCATGCTGCTTTGTAGACGAAACCCGAAGATCGTTTTGTTGCCACGCCTGCCTTCGTTTTACATGTCTTACGTATCCGTCGTGTCTGTCCGTAGTTTGTTGTGGGAAGAGCCCGCCCCCGTTGAATGTCCCCAGGTGTTTCGTTCGGTGTCATCAATCTGTATTCGTTGGGCGTACCCTTTCAGTCTCGTGCCTCTTGTCGCACTGCAAGGACAGCTTGCGTGCGTATGTTGAGTCAAGAGGTGTATTCTAATGCGGTTATTCGTTCCTTTTCCAATTTCTCGTACAGATATCGACACTACACTTCGCCTTACTACGGGGCCTGTGTGTAATGACCGCTCTCCAGTTGGCGTGGTGATAAACGATGATGCCATTCTATCTCCTTCAATGAGTCAACCCCACTCTCTCTGTTCAAGCAGAGTTCATGCGACTAGCCGCATATCCACACGAACACCCTCAGGTTGAGGCACGTTGCGCTAGATTCAAATGACCGCCAATCAGCCAGCCGGCTTGAACCTACAATACGTCACGAAGTCTTTGAACCTACACTTGTTACAAATCGATCCAAAATAATGCTCCTAAAGCCGCTCTAAAGAGCGCTCCTAAAATGACGCCAGTAGGCCATACCCAAGCGGCAGGGCAGCCCTTTAACACCACACGAAGCAGGCTTTCCCGAGCCGGGACCGTTGTTCCATTACGCAAGCACATTGGCGTTACACACCTACAATCTGCGATCCTGTGTCATGTATACCGGATATTGTAGTCTTAGTCTTCCAACCGACCTGTGATTGATCAACTTGAATGTGTTTCGGCGTCCACCTGTGTGGGCCGGCGACGGAGGACATACAGTTCGCCAGTATGTGCTACCCACTCAGCACTAACTGATACCGACTCAGTGCAGTTGTCGTACACCTACCCAAGGGCGCTGTCTGCATGTTGTACCGCCGCACGCACCGACCGCTGCCCAGCGTAACACTGTGAGAGCCGGTCCAAAAAAATCGAAAGAGGCGTTTCGGCAGACACCCTCAGGCAACGCACACCAGGCCGCGCGCGAGAAGAGCGGGGGGTACGACCAGAGACACCCAGGAGACGGCACGATGGAAGAACCAGCTACCGACCCTCAAGCCCAAGTCTCTAGAGGCGATCGTGATCCGGAGAAGGGGCCGGAGAGCGCCGATGACAACGAACAGGTGGACGCTCGGCAGCCTTTGAACTATAAACCGCTCAGCCACAGGAAGCTGAAAGACTACAACGAGGGCCTGGCCAAGCGGGGGGTGGTGTACCTGAGCCGCGTTCCGCCCTTCATGAAGCCCGCCAAGGTTAAGCATCTCATGGAGCAGCATGGCGTCGTGACACGGGTGAGTCAACCAAGGTTAGGTTTTCATTGGGGCAATTTTGCCTGTGTGTCATAGGTGACGTAATATAAACACCCCCTGGACTGACAGTTGATACTGTAGCAAGTCCGAGACGTAGCATAGGTTTTCGCAAAGCTCTCCACAAGATGTTTCAACGCCGAAATTGTCGGCACCGCCACTCTCCTCTGCTGCGGAGTAATCGGGCGGTGAAAATCGGTCCGGGGGTGTGATATCTCACGTCACCTAGGTAGTAGGCAAACAGCAAACAGCAGTACACCAACAATCGAGCATTTCAGCCACACACGAGAGGCTGCTGTAGCGGGTGCCGCAACCAAACAAACAGGACTTGCATGGCCACTGCAGGCACAGGTCATGGACAAGTCCGGCATGGCGCACCCTGATTTGTGTGCATCTCGCGAACAATTTGCTTGGCCTTGCTCGCCCACCCGGCTCTTCTTGTTTATTGAACCACTACAAAAAGAGTACTACAATACATGAAGTGGTACTTGGCGTGTCCACCGCCTGATGCCCTTATCCTGCCGGGGATGAATCAGGTATACCTTGTGGAGGAGGATCAGGCCAATCGCCGCGCCAGAAAAAAGGCCGGCGGGAACTCTGGGAAGCGTTATACCGAAGGCTGGGTAGAGTTCGAGGACAAGAAAATTGCACGAGGTCAGTCTTTTTCCAGCGCTGAGAAATTGCTATTTACTGTATGAAGGGCCACAAGCCAGTACCGGCCCGCTCGTAGGAGCCACCTACACAATATTGAGTAAGGCTCAAAGAAAGCCTTGCCAACTATCGAACACAAGATTTTGCTGAGCTTGCAGAAAGGATTCAGCGTCCTGCCGGCGGCTGAACCCAATCTCTTACGCCATTTTTCTTATTTCTCCGGAAACCCTGAGCCTCGAATTCTTGTGAATATGTCTTGTACCTCCTTGGTACGAGCGGACCGGCACTCGGGACTGTTGTGCGTGTACACTATTTCACTAGCTTATAGTATATAGTCTATGACAGAACAGCGTACGTAGGTTGTGCTGCACAGCAGTAAGCAGAGGCCAGCGCCTTTGTATCCATTGACACGCGGGTGTTGGTTCGGGTCTAGCTTCTTTTTGGGGAAAACGACACAACAGGGTATACCCTGCTCGAAAAGCGACACACCTGGGTACACAGTCATTAACAGCAGTGAATGCACTCATATCATTGGTCAGCGCCCAATTTCACCCTGTTGCGTCCGAAAAGGCGCAGGGTATACCCTGCCGTGACTACTTTTCTCAACAACTGTACCCTGTTTTCGGAAATGTACCCTGACCTGACGGGAAATGAGACCCTTTCATCAATCATTTCCCCCGCAGGAATCTTCCCAACTCCTTTTCCCCTCCAACCATGGGATACCAAACGGCGAATCTTTGCGCCGAAAAACAACCATGGCAACGGGGCAGGAATCAGTTTCCGTCCCTGCGAAACAACACCAACCATCAACTCTTCCGCTCTAAATCAACAATGGCCGGGCAATACCCCAGCACAAATGTTTCGTTTCGTGGAAACATGGACACACGCGTACAATACCCCGTGGACTACTGCTTTCTTCAGTCTATAATGCGAGATGCACGGGTCACGTTATGAAAGCAAGACCGATCCAGCATGGTTGACGTGCATATATATGCACGTGTGCGTGCGTGTGTTGTCTGTTGTGTCTCAATTGCGATGTGTTTCTTGCTTGAACTACTGCTGTAGCAGCAGCGGTCACGCTTATCAGCCAACCAAGCCGACCAATCAATCAATGTAGAAAGAAGACGTCAGGCTTCAGCGGGATGAGCCGATGAAATACAACGCGAGCACTCTTTCTGCTCTCTACCGACAGGGATGGTGATTGAGTTGGACGACACAACAGTGTCCTGCTGCTATAGAGTAAGGATAAGACTCGTGTGTGCGTGATTGATGTCAAGGGGGTGTCTGTGTGTACTGGTCCTGCCTTTCCCCTCCACCCTATCTGCGGGCGCGAGCTCGGCGCCAGCACAGGGCCACACATTGGCACATACATGCATATATTGCATGTCAACCATGCTGGATCGGTCTCGCTTTCATAACGTGACCCGTGCATCTCGCATTATAGACTGAAGAAAGCAGTAGTCCACGGGGTATTGTACGCGTGTGTCCATGTTTCCACGAAACGAAACATTTGTGCTGGGGTATTGCCCGGCCATTGTTGATTTAGAGCGGAAGAGTTGATGGTTGGTGTTGTTTCGCAGGGACGGAAACTGATTCCTGCCCCGTTGCCATGGTTGTTTTTCGGCGCAAAGATTCGCCGTTTGGTATCCCATGGTTGGAGGGGAAAAGGAGTTGGGAAGATTCCTGCGGGGGAAATGATTGATGAAAGGGTCTCATTTCCCGTCAGGTCAGGGTACATTTCCGAAAACAGGGTACAGTTGTTGAGAAAAATAGTCACGGCAGGGTATACCCTGCGCCTTTTCGGACGCACCGGGGTGAAATTGGGCGCTGACCAATGATATGAGTGCATTCACTGCTGTTTATGACTGTGTACCCAGGTGTGTCGCTTTTCGAGCAGGGTATACCCTGTTGTGTCGTTTTCCCTTCTTTTTTTATTCGGATACGCTGGAGACACTGCGGAGAGAGAGAGAAGTGCAGCAAAAGAGAAACTGCTGTACTTGTGTACATGCAACAGCTATCTCCACCTATAGATACTGAGGGCTGCCCGCGACAGGGTGGTGGCCACAGACAGGGTCGTACAACGGTTGATGAGTGGTAGCTGTGCGGCTGATAGGGCAGGTTAGACTTGTAGGCCTTGAAATGATCAGTCGTCGAGCTGCCAAAACTGCTCTATTTTCAGTATGATAAAATGATCGATGCAAATGATCTATGAGGGCTTGTAGACCAACAAGCCGCTATCTGCACTTCCGGGTCACTAGAGGTCCTGTGTTATTCCCACAAGCACACAAGCACAACAGCACACACCTACCTTCTCATGAACGTTTCCCTAGGTTTGGGCGAGGATATGTATGTGTGGAGCTATGATGGTAGTGTACATACGTGTTGCTATTTTGTTGGACTCGTCTATACTGCTGCTGTGTAGTGTAGCTGCTGACGATGACTGCTGGATCTTGGGAGTGTAAGATTGTCAAGTTTCAAATTTCGACATGCAGCATACCAGGATATCCTGGCTTGGCTGGGCTTGATATGCCCCTTTTGCTGCCCTCCGCTTTTTTCATTTCAGTGGCTTCATAAATTTGGGTGAGGGCATGTATGTGGAGCTATGATGTACCATATGTCTCTGTGAAAGGATATTTTGTTACATAGAGAGATGCACTGTTAGGGGTGCTAATCCGGCCTTGTATGCGCGTAAAAATGTGTCCGGTCTTCGAAAATTTCTGCCTCCTGAAAAAAAAAAGGAGTCCTTCTGACGACGCCGAACATCAAACTACTTGATTTTAGACCGCTTTCATGTTCATTGTTGGGACAGAAGTCCTTGCGCCCAGGGACATGTTGGGCCTTCACACTCTACACACACCTGTGTAGGGGCAGTGACCAGAATACCATAAGCTCCGATTTTCATTTTGATAAAGAGGGAGCCGCTAAAGAGCAAAAAAACTCCGACTTTGACACTTTTTTCTCCGTATCCTTTCCTCTCGGTGGAGTAGCTGCGACACGCGAAAATCGGAGCTTAGTGCACTGCCTTGCGAGTCAGAGCCGACAGCACAGAAGGAAGAAGTTCAATCGCGCACGCCTTTGGGGAGGAATAGTGCCTCAAAAATGGCCACTTTTGCCCGAAATCTGGCTGAACGGTCCGTCCGCTGGGCACGGACGAGCGGAAAACCCCCCCCATATTTTTTGGTTGCGAAGGCAACACAACAGCATTCGGCATGCGGGAGTTAGAGGTTCTGCTGCCGCGACCCCCGTACGCGGTGACAGCTGGGTGTGCGTTTGCTACTCCCCAGCGATTCGTGCGACTGCTGAACTAGAGATGGGCGTGTGTGGAGTGTAGCAAAACAGAGGAAAGCGAGCACCTGGTTGCTGAAAGTCCGATTTTTTTCTTCAACTGAACTGCTGGCTGTTCCATTGCTCAGCTACATCCTCGCAGATGCTGCTGTTGGGATACAGCGAAGAGAGACATAGATCGCTAGCACCCCCGCGCACGCACGAAGAACAAGTCTGTTTCGAGCTCGTGGTATTTTCATCGTCTAGTGTGATCAGTAAAGCAGCAGGTGGTAGAGCAAAGTTGGTATACAGCAGCAAGAAGACATGAAAAAAATGTCGAAAGGGCCAAAAGTCCGAAAAAAAAAGGCTCGCGGCACACTGTCGCTGTGTGTGCCGATCTCGCTTGCTTGACCTACGAGGCTAGACATCCTACCACAGGGTCAGGGACCACTAGATCCCGGCCTCCTTTCCAGGGGTACGGTGGCGGCAAGCAATGCCAAGCAGTGTCTCCTCTGTTTTCCGCAGCAGCATTTGTGATGACAGACAACGTTTTCAGTCCGGATGCAACGGATTCTTTTTTGACCACAGACGCACCGATCGCAGCATTAGCAGCAGCAACAACACAAGTCTCAGCCTCCAAGGGCCAAGCAAACTGACTGCTTTGATGGCATGGCGCTCGTCACGTGTGTCTGTGGGATTCGTTCGCCACCGCTTGTTGCGTGGTATCACTGAGGCATATATATATATATACAAGGCTTTCGGCGGCTTACGCCGCCACGCTGAGAGAAGCGTACCGCAAGACGCATGTTTCTTGGCGTCTGGTAAACGATGGTATGCGGTGGCTGTGAGATTCCCAGCAATTTGTTCCCGCAGTATGCAGATGTGAGAAATGATGTACCACATAGGGCGAAGTCACACACTGAACGTGCGTTGTGAGCAGTAGTGAGCAGAAACACGTTCTTAAGCATACGACACGACACGGCTTAACAACTAAGTCACACGGTGCACACTAAGGCAACGGTAAAATAACCAGACAGCAGGTGAAGGATATGTTCATTGATTGTGTCTATGGTGTCATTGGTAGAGGACAGTATTGCTCTCGACTTGAACGTGCTGGGGTCTGCATGTAGAATATCGGGGTAGACGAAGTTGATCAATTCTTCGAATGATTCCGTATTCTCAATGACAAACGGATCAGGTGGCATTGCTGGGATGTCATGAATGTATGCTAATGGCACGGCATCAATTCCGTCGTCGGTTGTGGTGTGTGGCTGGGCTCCGATACCAATATTGCGTACAAAGGCGGCGTAGGGAGCATCTTCGCGATCACGTTGGGAAATGGTCAGGCGCATTCTATGGACATACGGCCACAGTGGGCTTGAAATCACTCTGTGTGTGTAGGGAAATCTCTCTCCGGTATCTCAACGACGGTACTCGGCTCTACCGGTCTTGCCCACAGCGGCTACGTCACGCCATGGTTGGGGATAGTTTTTGCCGCACATCTTAACTCCAGGCCGTTTTCGATCTTCCTTCATGCACGGTGATGTGGGGTTGTGACTGCCACACTGTTTATGTACCATGAGGTTCAGCACTTGATCTCTTGATCTACCATTGTTGAGCTCTGGCGGCGGCACTTCCGCCCAACACCATTCATTCGTCCATTTCTCCCATCTGATCGGGCAAAGGTCCCTCAAAGCGCACTACTAAATGCATATGGGGCATGCCCCTCTTCTGGAACTCTACGCAGCTCATCTCAAAGTCAATCGGTCCAAAAATCTTGCCACTCCTGAGGTCTTTCATGAGTTCAGCCATTTTAATTTTGAAGACACGGTCGCATAAGTCTGGCCTGTCGTACGCTGTTTGACCGGGTAACAGATTAGCTTGAATTGCTTCCCAGTTACCATTGCATGTCATGGTGAGCATGGCACTAGGGCGTCCCTTACGTGATACAATAGCTAAGGCGTCGGTTGTGTTTGCTTTCATTTTGGCTGGATGCCCGTGAAAGGTTTTCGGGAGCGTTTTACCTATCTGAGCTTCCTGGGGGGCGTCCTCTAAAGTTTTTTACGTGGTGGCACGTTTCTGGCCTTCAGCTGAGGACAGGTATTGAAGGCTTTGTTCTTCTTGACGTGAGTACATGTCGCAGAGGTACTGCTGCGTAACTCTACTAAATAGGTGAAAAGTGGGCTCGGAAAGTACTCTTTGTCGCACGTAGTGAGCGATAGGAACTTTGTGACCGGATGGTCCGACGGTTTCGCCGGCGACGCGTCTTTCGTCGCGTAGCCACGTTCCCTTTGACCACCCTGATGTGCCAGAGAAAAACAGCAAGGGATAACCGAGAGGCTCGTAACTGGCAGAGAATATAGGTACAAACCGTGGTCTTCCCGAGTCACCGTTACGGGGGAATGTGTATACTAGTCGGAAAAGTTGTGCCGTCGTGTCTTATTGGAATATGCATGCTGCGATCTCCGACGTCGTGGGCAGATCACCCAAAATAGGGCCATGTGTCGTCCGATCTACAGGTCCAAAGCAAATCTGTGCGTCGTGGATCTCATGGTCATTTCTGACGATTTCGTCTACGGCGCTCTGGTAAGTATTTAACCCACGAGTTGTGTTGACTGAGAAGGTTTCGGACGGAGTCGACGATATTAGGATCGATGCCGAGGCTTTCGCCGTGCGCTCTGTGCTCGTCGTCGTAGACATAAAATCTCGCGTTATTTGATGGTTGACGTTGTTCTCCTGTGTATAGGTTTTCGGCATCAAATATTCGGCGATATGCCTTGCCACACATCGTGAGCATTGACGGCGGAGACGGCGTTCCTTCCCAACACCCTTTCTGACTTGCCCCTAGAGCCGTAAAAGAAAACAGACTATTTAATCGCCGTTGGTGTTGGATTACGTTGGGGTGATTGAACAACTCTCTGGCAGCGTCTGGTAACGGAGGCAAGTTGGCGACGGAGAATTTACCGTTGCTGCAACAGTTGATAACTTCTTCTTTCCATAGCTTGGCTCCACAATGTTGACAGACGATGTTGTTGGGATCAGAGAGGAGCGGATACTGAAATTTGTGCTCTTCGGGGAGCGAAATACTGTTGTCACCAAAGGCGATGACGCCAACCCGTGGATTGTTTTGCCTACGACGTTGAACGATGAAACGACGTAGCGCTGTTCTTCTCGTTCTTGCTCTGGGTTGCAGTAGACGATGACGACGCATTGCACTTGATTGTTGTTGAGTGATGGTCCCTGCGGACGCGGCCAGCCGAATTGCGGCTACTATAGAAGTAGATAAGTGTCCTGAGAAATTAGTGCTATTAATCTCAGCCTTGAACGGAGACTATATTTGTGTTCCGAGACGAAGAGGCAGACAGAATGCTGGGCGTGCAGAAATGAGGTGCTGCAGACAGACGGAGAGCGCAGAGAACGAACCGAGAGCAGACAGAGTGCTGGTGCTGGTCTGCAGAGGGAATGAGGCAGACGGAGAGCGAAGAGTCTGCAGAGGGAATGAGGCAGACGGAGAGCGAAGAGAAACCCGAGAGCAGACAGAGTGCTCCACACGTGATCGAGAAAAGGCGGAGCGGCGGCGGAGCGGAAACATGCCCAGAAGCGGAAAGACAGAATGAACTCTAAATCCAAGTGAAAAATGGTGGGAGAAATGCTGGTCTGTCTGTCAGGGCTCGAGAAAACCGATCTTTGAACGGAGAGCGGCCCGCTGGAAATGCGAAATACTCGAAAGTTACGCCGAACACAAATGATAGAACTGTTATGTGTGGTGTGTGCTTCTCTCTCTCGCTGACGTCCGTTTCGCGGTGCCCAAGGACCGGTTCTCGAGATTTGGTTGGCTCGATCACCTTTCCATCTGGAAGATCCGGGACACATTTGAAAAAAAATTCCTTGATGTTTGTTGGGCCATTAACACCCCTAACTGTGACATTCGCATTCAGCGCAGTGTGCATTTTCCGAATTTTGGTACCGTGCCAGGAACCTTGATTTTCCCGCTGGCACTGACGCCTTTTCATTGGTCACCGGTGAGCTCAGTCGATGCTAATAGTAATGACACACCTATCTACTTGCCAACACCTGGCGCGGAAGGAGACAGGGCGGCAACTCCATGGCATGCCAACACACCAGCATATGCGAATGATACGTCAATGATCTATCAGTAAGCCTGAACACCCAAAAAGGTTAAACGTTTATCTCTTTTGCCTCCTGTTTGCCGTGTCGGTATACTCTGTCGCCGAAAAGAAGTGAGGATGAATATGTCAAGTGCCTCTGAAGTGGTTGGGACATTTCCTGAGCCAGTCTTCATGTTTTCCCAGCATTTTCGCGACCGTGTTGATTCCCATACAGTGTGGGACAAGACACTGACATCACCTCCCGCGGCTGGTGAGGCTACCCTCGCCATACTTGACTCAAGAAAACTCCTTCCAATCCTGATTTTGAGCTTTTTTCCCATACTATTTTTTCCTTTGTTCTTCCCTACCCTGGAAGTAAAAGTCATTACCGACTCACCCTGACGGGTTTGCTGGGTACCTGTTGAGCTGGAAACGATATCAATGTCCACGTACTGCTGTCGAGTGTAAGTTTCAACCAGGTGTGAAAACACGTTTCTTTCTCCAGCCTTCCGTATGTCGTTCGCCGCTCACGTGCCTGCTGCACACGTGCACGCGACTATCCAACAGTACTACAATGCGTTCCGCTACCCACCCGTTTTCTGTCCCTGTGCACGTTATTACGCGAATCCGGCTTCAAACTCTCGGCACACGGTCGGTATGCCTACGTGCGTCCCCCCGGTTCAATTCGAACGAAAGTACCATATTGACGAGGCAATTTGTTTTCGCTCGATACACTCTTGTGCTACATATATTGCACATGACGGGGCGGTGTACTTGCCCCACGCTGTCCTCGAACCATCGCGGCCTGCTGCAACGGGAATACCAATAGCGAGTCCCAACCCCACGGAGGTGATTCGCCCGTTCCAATGCCCCCCCCCCCCCCCCCCCCCCCTGCTCCCCATGTGTGTTTTTT
>FN649751.1:5066544-5082977 GCA_000310025.1 Ectocarpus siliculosus | reverse complement strand
TTTAAAATCCCCCCCCCCCCCCCCCCCCCCATTCCAGCCACCGCGGAGAGCCTGAACAACACTCTCATCGGCGGGAGGAAGAGGAATTACTACCACGACGACATGTGGAACCTCAAGTACCTGCGCAAGTTTAAGTGGGACCACCTGACGGAGAAGGTGGCCTACGAGCGGAGAGTGCGGTCGCAGAAGCTGCGCCTTGAAACGATGCAGGCGAAGAGGTGAGCTGGAGCACGCGCGTGTGCGGGGTGCTATTTCTCTATTATTCAGTTAAAACATTCAATCGACTCTTCGCCAACGGGCTCATCTGTTTAACAATAAATGTGTCTAACGGCGTGCACCCGCGGCTCTCCGAGTATTGTAAGATGGATGACTGTGTATTTCGAAGGCGCACTTGCCAACTCACGCTGGCTGCCTCGGAAATCCCCAACCGCGGGCGACCATGCCTTTTCGTGCCTTCCCCACCAACGCTGCTGCTGCTGCTGCTGCTGCTGCTGCTGCTGCTACTCTGCTGGCAACACCTCCGGTTGTATTGTTTATCTTTGTTTCCCCCCGCAAAAACGACAACAGAGAAAACGCGCGGTACGTGGAGCTGGTGGAGAGCGGGCGGTCCTTCGCCAAGATGGAAGAGCGCAAGAGAAAACGCAAACAGGATGGGGGCGACGACAACAACGCAGCATCAGCAGCCCCCACCATAGGGGGGGGATCGCAGGCGGCGGCGGCGGCGGCGGCGGCAGCGGCAGCCAAGTCGACGGCAGGGGGGGGGGAGGGGGTTCCGGGGAATGCCGCGCCGGCGGGGGTCGGGGACTCGCACCGGCGCATTCGGAGACGCTTCAAACAATCAAGTCCTGTCGGCGATGTTGGAGGGGGCGGCGGGGGAGGGATGGACGCCAAGGTTTTGCGATCTGTTTTCGGCGGCGGCGATGGCGGCGGCGTTCGCAGAAGGAAGGGCAACAAGGAGGATGGGTAGAGCATGCACGACCCATGGTATTATAGTATTTTTTTATTTTTTTTTCGCAAGGAAGGAAGGCTGATGGAACCCTTCAGAGTGCAGTTGGCGTTTCTTCTTGTTTGTGGCAGCATGTATGTGCAGGCGCCGTGCGTGGGGGTGGTGGCTTTTTTTGAGTTTGTGAAACCGCGGCTGACTGCAACGAGGATGATGGCATCCTTGTGCGTAAAAGGGTGGACGTGTATGTATTATGTGCATCTATCTTGTCGTGCATAGAGGAGCACTGCTACTAGGCAGGCCTTGTTACGGAGTGTGGAGCGAAACGAAGGAGCAACGACAATCACCGAATCCTCGTGGACGGCAAAAAAAGTATGTACCGCATTGAAACAAGGGAGTTTGGTTTGGCGTACACCCCGAAGTCAGTGTTGACCCGATCATCCACTTGTTACATTGTTTCTCGGTTGCTTCAAGGCGGAAGAAGGGCAGTAAGCAGCCAACAACACCTCTCAGGCTAAGCCCTCCGATGAAAAAGGGCGGCGCTTTTTGGCAAATACAGCAGTATGCCAGAAGATGGATCTGTTTCTCTACCGATTCGGAGTACAAGGGTGACACCACTCGTTCAAAATCGTGGCAAAAAATGGTATCAGCAGCAGAAAGCATCAGAAAGGAACGGCGCATAGCGGCTCGTTGGTTGGTTTTTTAGGGTATCGTTCCATCTCAAAAAAATACTTCTCCAAAACGCGAGTGAGCAACGACTCTGCGTTTCGTGCACTCTCGGGCTTTGAGGAGACACGTCTTTCATCATCATGACGCTGCAGCCGCATTTACCACCGTCAACCAATCAAGTCACCAATATTATGTAACTTCTTCCCTCGTTCGTGTCGGCACAAGTACAAACATATAAGACAAGAGACCACCAAACGTGAAGCAGGAAGATTGACCCACGTAAAAAGAATAAGCAAAAACCAGCACTTAACTAACTCCTCGTAGAAAAATATGGAGGATAAGCAAGGGCGAATGCCTCGGGACAAAATACCAGACGCGCTGTGGCTACGCACGCATCAGGGTGTGCTCACAAACACAAGCAACAACAAGGCTGCACAAGGTATACGCCGCCGAGTTGTCACAGGCACCAAGAAACCACGAGATGGAACAGACATTTGTACAGGGGCCACGGAACTTTTCAGGCAAGCGCATTAACATGAGCGAGTTGGTTCATACCAAAAGAAGCCCCGCCAAACCTGGCAGCAACCGGGGCCAGGGTGATGAATGAACGACCATTCCGGCCTGCCAGCTCCAAATGTACAAATTCAAAAACAATAAAAAAACTCATTTCTGGAGTTCACAATCACATTAGTCCACAGTCCTAGCATGTGGGGAGTCGTGCTCACGTGGTTTCTAGCGTGTCGACGAGGGACCCGTTCTCGGGCGAGTATCACCACAAAGCGCTAGGGGATCCAGGAAAGCCCACATGCGACACTCGGGACGACGAACACGTCGACACACAAAAAAAGGTGTTGCCCTTGGCCTAAACCGAGAGACACAAAATCGGTCATCGACCGACGACACATAACCACGACGCTGCTTCCTCCTCACTCCAGCCCCTTGTACCTACCGTTGTTTCTAGAATCACCCAACTCCTCTTTGATCTACTTCCTCCACCGGGCACATCGCACGGTGCCAACAGACAAGGCAACCCCCCACCCTCAACGGCGCTGCAACCCAAGCATCTCCGCACTCACGACAGACGCCCTACCAGACATTCCAACGATAATACAAAAAAAACACACATGGGGAGCAGGGGCCGTCTCTTTTTCGGCCGGCGAAAGATGACCTCTACAGGACAGACGACGGGCGATACAAGGGACGGTCGGCTCTACTGCCTCTCCCTTCTCATCGGCAACAAATTCACTAGTTTTTACCACCGGTGGTGTCGTCAGCCCACAATCGCAATGAAAAATGCTACGAACAACAAAGTGTTAAATTGTGGTGGCAACCATGCACTGGTGGTCAGAATAGTAACATCAGGTCTTCTCTCGTGACGGCTTTTAGCAGCCGTGCACCTCGATCTCGGAGAACTTGGAGTAAGCCCCGACCTCGTTGCCTTTGCCGACGACGTACAGCTTGTGGACGCCGTCCATGTCCAGGGTGAAGGTCTGGAGCGCGACATCCCTGGCCGCGTGCTCCTCGAGCAGCACCGGCGTCCAGCTGCGGTCGCTGGCGCTCTGCGTGTAGATGGAGAAGATCTGGTGCGCGAGGTCCCCGTCGTAGAAGCTGATCTGCACGGTGGAGACCATCATGTCGCCGCCGAAGGTGAAGATCACCTTGTCGTTTGAAAGGTCCGACTCGTTCTGAGTGTTAGTCGTGGACCACCGCGTGTCGAAGTTGCCGTCGAACACCACCCTCACGTCGTCCTGGCCGCTCGCGTGCACGCTCACGGGGCTGAGCTTGGCGGGAGCGTCGCAGACGGCGCCGGCGAGCGCCTCGAGCTCGCTGTCTAGCGCCTGGAGGCCGCCGAACAGGGCGTTCGATTCCGCCGCCGCCTCGACGCACACCTCAAGCTCCGTGAAGGCCGACCAGTTGTTGAACGAGTTGCCGTGGGTCTCGAAGCGCACATAGAGGGCGGGACGGGAGGAGAAGGGGAAGGTCTGGACCGTCATCTCGCCCGACGACTCCTTGCGGGAGATGACCGTCGTCCAATCGTCGTCGTCCGCCGATCGCACGGCCACGTCGAAAGTCTGGATGCGCTCCTCCTCGGCCGCCTTCATGAAAAAGCCTATCGCCACGCCGTTCACATCCACCTCGTCCTCGAGCTCCAGGGTGATGTACGTGCTCTCGCGGTGGATCGAGTAGTACGAGTCCACGTCGCTGTCGAACAGGTTCTCCACCGAGGTGCTCCCGTCGGCGTAGTCCGGGTGCTGCACGCTGGTCTTCCCGACCGCGGCCACGGACGCGCAGTCGCCGAGCCCGCTCGAGCCCGCCGACTCGTTCGTCTCGATTACCTCGATCTCCGGCTCGCTGTCCTTGGCTTCGTCCGCGAAGTTGACCCCGGCCTCGAGATCGTCGTCCGTGGTGAGAGCGTCTCCTTCGGCGCCGCCGTCGTCGTCGTCGTCGGCGCTGTCGGGGGTCGAGCTGACGCCCTCGATGTCGCCCGGGTAGCTCGAGCAGTCGCCGGTGGCGACCGCCTCCGTGAACTGGTCCTGGTCCTGGTCGTACGCGCCGAACGAGATGGCGTCAACGTCCGAGATCACGTTCTCGCAGACCACCCCCTGGTTGGGGGACATGACGCTGAACGCGCCGTTGCCGCAGCTCTGGATGGCGTTGCCGTACAAGTGGTTGTTCTCGCCGAAGTCGTCGTCGCCGCCCACGCGGATACCGGCCCCCAAGCACTCGGCGATTTCGTTGAAGCGAGCCGTGTTGTCCGAACCGCGGAAGCCGATGCATCCCGAGTTGGGGTCCTTCTGCTGCTCGCACACGTTGTGCTCGATCAGGTTGTGCGCGCTGCCCTCCTTCACGTCCACGCACTCGTTGCCGTACGTGCGGAAGGTGTTGTGGTGGATCCAGTTGTAGTTGCACTCGTCGGCGTCCACGTTGTCCGCAGATCCGGTCCTGATCTTGACTTCCGGCGCCTGAGTTGTGTTGCAAACAAGGGGCGCGGCGTACGGGGCGCGGTAAGCACACAACACTCGCGGCGCTACTGCAACAGATAAGCCGAAAGTTGTCCCGCACCAGCTTTTCATTGAGGGAACCTTACAATACGGGAAAATATCTTTGATTGACACACGCGCTGCCGAACGTGCGGTGAAAGTGCCAGTTTTTTTAGTTCATCACTTCAAATCATAGCCGTTCGAAAACAGACCCTAGACCTACGCATGCATATATGCAGATTAGTCCGTTGAAAACTGGGGCATTGCGTGCTACCCGCAACCGAAAGACAATTTATTGCTGACTTGAAAAAGTCTTAGGAAGCAAGTCTTGAATGTTGTAGTTGTTGAGTGGGGATCACACCTGACAAGACTACGGAGTACCACAGGTTCGAGAGGGCACACTCAGTTCCACCAGCACACACAACACCACACTTGTATTTTCATCGCACAACGTGACGACTCTCCAAAACCAAACAGCAGACAGAGCAGGTCCTCCACCAATCAAAGTGCGGTTCATCCCGCGTTCTTCTGTTCCTATATCTCCGTTCTTACCTTTCCGTCATCGACCTGGTCGAGGGCAGTTCCGACGTAAATCCCCTCCCCCACCTTTCCACCCCCGCCATCTTCGAAGGCTTCCATGCCGCAGTGCTGTTCGACAAGCGACGAAAAAAGATGCGGCGGACGAAGACGTCAGGGCGAGTTGATCATCATCGTCGTGGCTTTTCTTCGATAGAGATGGATTCGTCGGGTTATCCTGATGAAATACCTCCCAATCCCAGCACAGACATGTAGATAGCCTCCGACAGCTAATTATTTTTGCAATACTGACTCCGGACTTGTGCCATCTACTCCAAAAATTTCCCGTCCGCATTCCGCCCTACAAAAAAAAAACATGCCGTTGTGTTTGCATAACAAAAGCCTGCAGATCCCCCATGTTTTATTTTCGCAAAAGCCGTTGTGTAGGAGGGCAAAAAAAAAAAACCTCGCTCGTTTGGAGATGCGTTGCTTACCTGGATAGTGCAGCCGGTGACCTCGGAGTGGGTCACGAAGTACCGGAAGTGCACGCATTCGCTGCCGAAGTTCTGTATAACGGGACAACCACGACGGGAGGGGTGATGGGGTCAGGGACGTGCGGCTATGAGAGGGACGATGATGAACCAGGAGTACGAACAACTTGCGCGCGTCTCGCACAAGATTTAAGATTCTTTTTCTTCGTACCGATGTACAAGAATACAGAACATTTAACAGAACATGAGTACAGAATTGGCTGTACTCATTATTTTACGGGAGGGCGAGGCGAACTCGCTCGTCAAAGTACATGGTGCGCAGCTGGCGCAGGCAGTAGCTCCGCTGCTGCGAACCGCTCATACGTTGACTACTATGTACCACCCAACGCACCTTGATCTCGAGGTCGATCATCTTGAAGCCGGTCACGGAGGAAGTCACGCCGTTCTTTGTGCTCTTCTTGTCCGCGCCGAGGACGTAGATGGCGGTGGCCACATTCGGCGGGTTGTCGCCATCATGATCGCCGTCGAAGCAGATGCCTTCCACGATGTAGTAGTCGTGGGCGATCTGCAGCACGCGGTCCTGGGTGTTGGAGCCCTTGATGCACGCGGCCGAGTCCCCGGTGATGGTGATGGGCGCGTCCGCCGTACCGTGGGTGGAGGTGATCCCGTCGTGGTAGTAGTCGCCCTTCGCAAGGTAGCAGCTGTCTCCGGGCTCGACCACCTTTAGGCAGACCGCCTCGAAGTCCTCCCCGGCCGCGACCGCGATTTCCCTCGCTTTGGCCGAGGCGGCCAGCTGCGATCGATCGACGGGTCGACGACGACGGACAGATATTTAGCACATTTAATATTCCTCAATTTTTCCGCAGTTGGGGGCATCACATCATCAGATATCTAGAACGCACAGAAACAGAGTGCGGAGGGACCAGGATCGAGCGAGAGAGGAAAACGTCAAGTGTTTCTTGTTTACCGGTGGAATTTTAAACATCGCGTATTTGCATTTAGCAACGGGCAGTATTTGCTCGGAACAGCAGCAAAAGGCGCCTACTGCACATGGCAGAGCAGACCCTGTTCTGTCATGCGCGTTGTGCGTGTGAGCATAGAACCGGAAAAACCGAAATTCCTACAAGTAAGCAAAATACCATTTACTTGGGTCATCTATCGACGGATTGATTGGTGGTGTGAAGCGAGCGTTGGCGGGTCGACGCAAGAATACGCAACACATGCGTAGTACCGTAGCGCTGACGGGTGCGGTAGCCCTGCAAGGGACTGGCACTCAACACACAGCATACGGCACAGCACACCACCTTCGTCGTAGCCTGCAGCAGTACGACGTATGTATGCACAAGATTACCGTACACCCGAAAACAGTTCCGAGGTTTTTTTTCGAAACGTGCCGCGCGAGCGAGCGGCTCTCTTCGCCGAAGCACATAGAACGTTTTGGCGTTTCGTGAGCTGTCGGGGCAAGTATGTACGTCGGAGATATTCGTACTGCTGTGCACACGTCGCGTCGCGGCAACAACAAAAGGGTCGTGAGGCCCGGACGCGACAATGAAGAGCGCACCCATACCAATCAACACCAAGCATCTCTGAACGTTATCCGTACTTGGCTGTCCGTCGAAAATCGAACGAGTTCCGAGGAGGATTACATCGGTTGGAGGAAAGTGGACGAGGCCACCACCTTTTTCGACAAAAGTGCCGCGTAGATGCGGGCGGCTTATGGCTTTCATGTATCATGGATCCGAGGCCATTGGTGTGTGACTTCGGTGTGCCACGCTCACGACCTTTACATGCAGCCCCGATGCCAGGTACGTGTTCTCTCACAAGCTACCATAGCTCTGCTCTCACGTATTCACTGGAAAATATTATTATTGTCCGTTGGCAAGCTGTGTGCAGCCTCTATTGCTGCTGTCGGAAACTCACCAGGCCGAGTCCAAGCAAACGAATCATGATCACCGTCCCGGAGGTGTTTGAGCAGAGAGAGGAGGTGCTTCTCCGCAGAGAGCTCGGCAGGAGCACGTCACGCGTGGGGGTCGGTGACGTTTGTAGGAAGCAGGTAGAAGGGAGAGGGGAAAAGTGGTGAAGAGTGCGAGTGAACTGACAGGGGGTGGGTGGGGGGAGACCGCCACGGACGCGCGCGTGGTTGGATTTTGCAGGTCGATATGACGGTTGGAAGAATAATTAATTTTTTCCGAAAGACTGTCAGCGGTCTGTTCGCCTTGGCCAATGGAGAAGGTCGTTGAGATACATCGGTTGGCGATTTCTGGAGCCACTCAACCGCTCTCGATGCGGCGAGGCTATGCGGGTACTGGAGGATACCCTCGGATGTCGCCGCGGAGCTCTTCGCGTCCGTACGGGTACAACAAAAGCACATGAAGAAATGGGGACACTGAACCGGCACCCAACCGAAGATTAGTTTTTTTTCCGTTCGACTCTGTGGGTATATCTCGAATGGGTCGTCTTTCTGTGTGTGTTTTTATTATTCCTTAATTTTTTTGTCACCCCAGCAGCGGGCGTACCCCCCCTGACGTCAGAATTAAAAACGTGTGTTCTTGATTAGAACATTAGAACACGGGGCACCATTGGTCTACGTTGGCCTGTTGGTCTGGTACGTACATAATAGTTCCGTCCTCCAAGCGGTATGCAGAACACAGCAGGCTACTACACAATAGTGTTCGTTTGGTGGAGTATTTCCGTTGACTTTTAGGCGTTTGTCATGGTGGTTGCTATCGTGGTTTAGAACGCGGGTTCGAACACGTACACGCAACGCATCTCTTTTATGTATCGTGCAGCGACGTGTAGAGCACCAGCAAGCAATTTGCTACTGCTGTACTGGAGGGTTTGTCCGTGTTGTTCCGATTTCACCCGACCGTCTCAACCGAAAAAACTAGAAGGGTCGTTGGGGACTTCGCAATACAGCAGTATACTTGTAGGAGACACGTGTGGGTTAGACACATCAGGGCGGAGATAGATACGTGCAGGAACTTCATCAGTTGTAACCTCCGCTGTTTCGCTGATACCCAACTTTTTCCCATCCCCTACTAGAGGAAGGGCAGCAAGCTTGCTGCAAAGGTCCGACGTAGCCGATATACTCTTCTTGTCACCAACACCATTGCGTTGTCGTGTGGATAGACTATTAACATCTGGAGAGCGGAAAGCATTGCCACCTGGAGCCTGCCTTATCCCACCGACAGACTCTGTTCGACCCTGATGATGCACGTAGGCGCGCCGCATTATGCATGCCTTTCTTCTCCGCGCGTGAACCCATCTGCACACAATCCGAGTCGTGCCGCGTGCCCGGAAGAACAAAGCAGAGAAGAAGACGATCGTACGACTGAACTGCTGAAACCAACCACACACGACAACAGCAACCACGCGGTTTCTTCCAACCCAACCAAGTTAATAGCCGTTTCTGCTTGGTCGTCCGCCTGATGTTGCTATTATCTGTGTTGCTAGCATGCAGCGCAGCAGTCTTCTGCGTCAACCCACAGGAGGACCATGTTGGCGCGAGATCATAAATAGCGCGAGGGAGAGTGACTAAAGAAAATGAACCGCGAAGAATGTGAAACTTCGAACCACCCACAGAGGACGTGATTGATTGAGCAGCTTTCTTCCGCCTCCCGGCACCGCAACTGACACACCTTCGCAGTTCCACGTCTCACAACACCAAGCAAGGGCGTCGTATTTAGTTCAAAACTGCCGCAAGGTTGTAGTACAGAATCCTAAGGGCGGGAGCCAGCCACTGCACAGGGAGGTCACTTCCAAAGTTTTTTTTACACACGGGAGGTCACTTCACACGACGTCAAAAGATTTAGTCTACGGATCCAGTTGCATACGCAAAAAAGGGGAGATAATCGCGAATCTCAAAGCATCAACCGCTGGCAGTCACCACACAATGGTGTGCGTGTTGTGGGCACAGCCAGCAGTATTTCCACATCGGCCCAAATGCCCACGGCCACAACGCTCCCCTGTAACCATGTTCCAATACAACTTTCGTTTCATATGGAAACACAAAGATAGCACACGTTGACCTTCCCTCCCCAAACGACCAAAAAAAGCCAAACTGGTTACGCCGACACCATCCACTCCAAACAAACCCTCTCAACTGCTGTACTGCTATTTTTCGTCTCCGGACTTGTTATATCTTTGAGCCCAACCTCCGCCGCCACTGCCTTCAGACGGCGGGGAACCCCTCCCACCCCCCACCCTCTCCTCTCTCCCAGAACCCGCCGTAGCACCACCGTTACCCATGCCTCCTCCTCTAGCCGGACCCCCCGCTCCACCCCCGGCGGATCCGTACGAGAACCTTCCCACGCCTCCCCCAGGATTTTCCCCGCGGCGGGTGGAGTCCCGGATAGCCTTAAACCGCCCGTCGTCGAAACCCGTGTACCGGCCTCTGTCTTGCGCCACCCTGCGCGCTCGGACCACTCCGTCGCTGCCGTTCCCCTGCTCACAAGTGAAGTCGGCGGCCGCGGCCGCGGCGGCGGCCGCCGCCGCCGCCGCCGCCGCCGCCGGGGAGCTTGCGTCGAACGTCTCATCGGAGGGGGCGTCGAGGGACGGCATCTTGTTCGTCCACGCTTGCGCCAGGCTGTCCATGCCCCTCTCCTCGAAGGCGCTGTCGTTTTGGTTTGATTTGATTTCGAGGCCGCGTCGCGCGTCAAGGGGGTGGTTGAGGACAGGCCACGCCAAGCGGACACGAGAAACGATGGTCGAAGAGGAGAGCTGCCAAGGGACGCACGCGCGAGGCAAACGCTTTTTTTGCCCTGCGGACAAGCGTGTAACCTGCTCTTCGTTTATTTCTGGCTCTTCGCGGTGCGTCAACATGCCCAAACTGCCGCGTGCAAACTCGAAGAAAGCATCATATTTCGTCTGCTGTCATCCCCCCGAATTGTTGGGAAGGCTTATCCTCATCCCCGGGGTTGACAATCTGTGGGGGGAAAGGAAAGGGATTGATTGGCCTTTCATATGACGTGAATGCCTATCCCCCTCGACGACCAAACATGTGTTTGGCTGTTTCTCACGCAGGCGCGCACCACGGGAGTTGTAGACAGACCAAACATCATACACATGAGAAACGTTGAGTAACGTTGACGGGGGGGGGGGGTTCGTGGGGTTCGTGGGGGGATGGACGGACTGACCTTGCAAGTGTATCGACGATGTCCTGCTCCAGACGGAGGCCGTGCTTGCTAGTCATCCTCTCCACGAGGTCATCGGCGAAGTCCTGAAGGAGGAAGAGAAGAACAGGTAAAATACGTACAATGTAGTAGTAGCAAGAAGTTGCAAGGACAACCATCAGCGAAAGAAGCGTAGACGACATCGGGCAGGGGTAGACGGCACTGACGACGCCCGGCAACGGCGGTGGCGGGTCCAAGTGAAGCGTGCGGGGAGCCCAGCCCAAAGCATTGCTTTCTCCGTCTTCAAGGGGGAGGGTCGGCCGCAGAGATCCGTCCAAGGGGTGCATATGATGTAACAAGGTCACAGACGACACGGGTGTGATACACAACCACAAGACGCAATCTGTACGCAGGGCGCATCAATTGAGCGCTCTCGAGGAGACTAACCTCCCGGAAGATCATGACAACTTGGGTGTGCGAACTGAACAGCTTTGCCTTAAAACAGCGAGCTGTCCCGGAATTTCCCAAAGTATGATCTGTCTTAAAATGCTTTCTCCAACCGTTCAAAACATATACCCGATTTGTTGCGGTTGATCGACCAATTGGCCCCAACAGCATAGGGCCGTACAGAAAAAATGGCGATAATAAATGTAACTCCCTGGGCGCGTGGGTGAACCAAAGAAGGGCGGCGATGGGACACTACTACACACACAACAGATAACCTCAACCCTTGACTAACCTTTCTTTGGAATCAAAACAACGCACGCACAGCGGTCGTGTATGCATACATACCTCGGTGAGTCCGTCGGACATGCAAGCCAGATCTATCAGGCTCATGAATGTCTCCTGGTTCGGTTTTACCTCCTCCTTCCTAAGAAACGCGTGAAGCAAGAGGGGAAAGGCGGGGGTGGTGGGGGTGCTGGCAACAAGCCATGGGGTTGGTTTGATACCGAGCGGATTTTGCTATGCAAAAAACAGCGACAGACAAAAACGGGCCTCGTTCCGTGCGGCAACATGAAAAACTACGTCTGGGAATTCCTGAGGCCAGCGGAATTGACGTTGTTGCCGGTCAGCCTTTTCCCCGGATGATATGGGGCACGAAACAAGACATGCAAACAGACTCACTCGAGCCGGACGCCAACACTCACCCATAGTTTGAAGATGGCCAAGCAACGACGGGACGTACGTGTATGGTAAGCAAATGCTTTTCGTCTCAACTCGCTCTCACCAAACACAGCGACTCAAAACAACGAATCTCCCTCCGCTAAATAGCTATCTTAAAGTTACAGCTCTCCCGGGGCCCTTCGACGAACAACGGAAAGCGAAACCACCACCAGCATCTAGGACGCGCCCCTCCCCCCCAAAACCAAAAACCACCCAAGAACACGTAAGTACAATGCCTGTTGCATGCACCGGGTTACAAACTCAATAATATATACATGGTGTGCACATGCATGGACAACAACGTAAGCAGTGGTCTGAAAGTGTAAGCTACAGCAGCGGTAGACAGCTCGCCGTGCATGGAAAACAACATAAGCAGTGGTCTGAAAGACAGCTAGCCGTGCATGGAAAACAACAAGAGCAGTGGTCTGAAAGTGCAAGCTACAAGCTACAGCAGCGGTCTGAAAGACAGCTAGCCGACTCACTCGATCTGGTCGAGGAGAGACATGCCGATGCCGAGCGTGGCGTTGTCCGTGTCTTGCTGAAGAACGCGTCCAGCCAAGGGCAAGGGCGCGCGGGGCAGCACCAGCGACGGCACACCAACACGTATCGTAGCACATCAACCACCCGCACGCGTTCAGAGGGTGGCGTGGGGGGGACGGGGGCAGCAGACGAGCCAGCGAAACACGCGTCGGGGTGGGAGGAGGGCATTCAATCGAAAACAGGAGTCAACACACAGCTGGTAGCGTGTACCATGGAGGTTGATTTGGCCATGTTTAAGTACAACAATCTGCCGTAAAGTAAAACCCCATCATGGAGGAAAGTCGATTCCAGGGCGAGCGTGCGTGCAAAGCATTGACAACAGGACAGCGAAAAAGTCGTGCGCAAAACACGCCGGACAACCACGTGGCGCACGTCACACGGACGCATTCCACGCGGGCTCCAAGTCGAAGGAAAGAGGCCCTACTACCGAAAAAGCAATCGGCCCGATAGCAGCAAAGCATCCAAGCGGCTGCGTGTGTCACCCCTTTGTTCAGGCTCAAAACCGAACCGCACCGCTCTCATTGCGCCGAGGACGTGCATCAGCGCGTTGTACGTGTCGAGGTTGGGTGCTAGCTCGAACACCACGGGGAGAGCTTCGGCCGTCGCAAAACATCGGTCTACTGCTTGCCTGAAACGACAGCAGCAGCAGCAGCACAAACGGCACAAATAAGATTCCATCTCAACGTGTTCATTGCTGTCGGTGCTGGTTTGCGCGGTTGCTGTTTTCGGGGTTGTGGTTGTTGCTGATGGGCTCCGGGATGATGGCGCTACTTACCTCACAGAACTACTGGCATGCCCTCTCATGACCGGTTCCTCATGACATATTTGTATGTACGCAAACAACAGCAGACGACTTCACGGACACACGCACAAATTTCCAACAAGCACACCACTGCAAGCACCTTATGGCGCAAGCGACGATGATGCTGTTGACGGCTTCCACCGGAACCGGCTCTCCGTTTTCCTTCAGCAGCGTGAGCGTGTAGTACGCCTGGTCTACCCGCTTGTTCGACACCGCCAGCCTTTGCGCGCAGAACGTCAGGGTCTTGCGGTTCACCTCGACCTTTTCCTGGCGATTAATTAGGCAGCAAATTGACGAAAGAGAAAGAGATGGAGAGACAGAGAGGGGGAGAAGGGAAGGGAGGGAGAGAACGCACAACGGGGTTTGATGGCGGGAGAATCAAGAGAAAATACGGGGCAAGGACAACCACCGACAACCCGACGCCATCCACCCTGTTTAAACGCGATCGCTCAAAAGTTCACACGAACGCCCCCGCCTAAACAAGTCGTCGTCTTCTTCTTGCTTCAGGGAAAAAATGTATCCACAACGCCCTTCTTGTGGTACTCCTGTCCCTATTATAGCAACGGCTGTCTTGTTCTTGGCTCTTTCTTGTATTCTTGCAAAAAACAAAACAACGGTGAAATCTCGATCCACGGATGGAAATAAAACAATAAACACAGACAGCGTCGTGTCACCGTTTCCCTCTTGTGTCTTTCTCTTTGCCACCCTTGCCCCTTGCCCACTGACCTTGTAGGCCTGCACGAGAGTGGCGAGAGCCATGTCATCCTTCCCCACCGCGAAGAAGGTCTGCACCACGAACGAGTAATCGGCCTGGGGGCGGGGACACACGAGACATGGGGGTCGAAACAAAGATAAAAAGAGACGAAAGGTAACGGCGACAAATGGTTGTAATACCCACACCAGGTCAAAACGAAACGAACAAAATGAAAACAGACGAACAATACACGGCGAGGACAGAATTAACACAAAACCAAGAAGGGCAAGAGCAGAGCTAGGGAATGTTAATGTTTTTGAGGGGGGGGGAGTCACCGCATGAGAGCGGTGCATACCATGAATGCACCACCACTTCGAACGCCGCCACCGAGGTTTGTTTCGTTCAAGGCTAGAATACAATCGTCCAAAAACGTGCCAGGTGCTTTCTCCGAAAACGGGGCGCTACCGGTCGTTAACTTCCAGGGCCGTCAAGAGGAGGGTTCGGGGATACCGTACCTCCTCTCTCTGCTCCACCATAGATTGGAGAAAAAACGATCGGGTGGACACACGCAAGAGCAAGCTTTTACTCAATCTCCGATTCGCCTGGGAACCATACAGCAGCAGCCTTCCGATTGATGTTTGGCGGAGCTTGAGATTTTTCCGGCGTGTTCCACGCGCGAACGAGCAACTTTGCTATAGATTAAAACGTTGGCCGAAAGATAACCCGACCACAGCACTGACTAGACCTTGAACAGCAGCGGAGGAGGCCGCCCACAACTTCAAGACAACAACAGTCAGCACCAAGGGCACAGAACCGCACATAAGGGGCTCGGCGGACGAGTAGGAAGAGGGGTGGTGGGTGGGGTATATGGCATCTACATCAGAACAATAACTTTCAAAAAGGAGAGAGAAGCATGTGTCACAAAAAAACTGCGACGGCCTCCGGTACAGTGTATTCGTAATTACCTGGGAAAAGCTGTGACCCCATTGCTGTGCGGCGACCCACATCTTGGTCGCCATGTCGTCATCCCTCCGGCGGGTGGCCATGTACAGGACATTCTTCACGGTCATCGGGTTCTGATTGACATAGATAGCCGCACACCAGACGAGAGAGTAACATTTACGGAGACGTAACAAAAGAGAGCAAAGGAGGGTCGGTGTGTCCAGCAGCAATAGCCAAGCGAAATGTACTAAAAGAGGTGTGTAGACTGGCGTCAGAATAGATGGGACGGCCACATAAACACCGCAAAGCGTTGTCAGCCATCAGGAAGAGGTCGAACGCCTCTGGCTACGAAAGGGTGTATCGGAAAAATGTGTGTTGAGGTAGGTCTCCGTGTGTGTGTGTGCCACGAGGGATCGAATCGAGCTTCTTGCGCGCTCCTCCTCCCTTTCTTCTCACCACGATGTTGCCGGTCAGGAGGAGGAGGTCGAGCGTCTTGTGCATCAGTTCCGGCTCCCCTTGCCGCATGCACGCGTAGGTCAGCTTGTTCATCAGGGGGTCCCTCGGCCTCATCCCTGCCGACGGTGTGGGTCGGGATTGAAAAAGCACGAAACAGCGACACGGGGGATTTTCAACGTCAACAGACTCGGGTGCTGGTGCACCCCTCACGCTTGTCATACCTCTCACCAAGAGGCATGCCAATACTAGACCCCCCATCCCCTCTCCCTCGAGCGGAGAGACTCGGAAATAGCCTCAACAGGGAACACAACCAGGAGAGTCCCCACCCCGTATCCCCCCCGAACAAAAAAAAAATAGGTGCTCTCCTCGTTTGCACGTTGGAACAAAACGGGAGAAAGGCCTCAAGCACCATCTGCAACCTTAGGAGGGAAGAGGAGGGGGGACAACACATGCCCGCCCAAAACGCACAACAACATAAACAAGCGCAAAACAACCGATCACGACACGGACACCAGAAGCCAGACGATGAGGTCGGCGCATACATGTACGCGCACCGCACACCGCATGCCTGCTGTACCAAGGCGGGGAAAAGTTTACGAAGAAGACGCCAAGAATATGACCCTCTGAATGATCGCAAACCCCCAACAACATGCTGCATGGAACCTAAACCTTACCGGCTTGGTGGGTGTCTTCGACCACCCTCAGCGCGTCCACCAGCCTATCCTCCTGTTTGTTTCGGTCGCCGTGGTGGTTGTCATCGTTCTTGTTGTTGGTGTCTCGGTGTCTCAATTTCTTTCAACATGTTGGAATACTTGTGCATGGCGATGTAGTTGTTCATTCGTCACTCGATGCACTTCGTACTACGTACGCACACGCAGGCAATCACACAAACCCCCGAGCAAGAAAAAAAACGCCCCAAGTAAGTCAGACCAAAGTGGCGTTCGGAGCCCACGATCTGTGGTGCTACTTACAAGTATTGCCGACTCCCGCTTGACAGGAATGTGACTCGTAGACCACAAACCAGGCAAGCAATTTTACTCTCCTCCCCTTCCCTTCGCCGCTAGTATAGTATCGGTACAGCGATTCCCACCGGGAAGACACGACGCGGCGCCGGCGCTACAACC
>FN649751.1:5048613-5064874 GCA_000310025.1 Ectocarpus siliculosus | reverse complement strand
GAGGATAGACACACATGTCCATGTGGCAAATCGGAGGAGAGTAGACCCCACATAGTTGGGGAGTGTGAGTTGTACAGGAAGGAAAGAGAGGATCTCGAGGAGGAAATGAGACAGAGAGGGTGTGACATGGACAAGTTTGGTAAATTAGACAACAGCGAAAAAACGATCGCGATAATTGGGGATAGATGGTGGGCACAAGAGGCCCTAGAGGACGGGGATAAGATGTGCAAGAAATTTTTATGGAGTTTGTGGCAGAAACGTAAAGAGCTCCCAAATGTTGGTGGTGTCTCTAGTAGGTGTAGGAACGGTGCTCCGTCTCGAAAGGGACGCGTGGTCAATGGTCAAATGACTACGGCAAGCAACAAATGGGTACGCCCCCCCCCCTCCCCCCGCGCAACAAGCATTGTCAGTCGGTGAGCACGGTCGATGCTAGCTATTAAAATGACTGCTGTCACACAAGTGCAAACGCGAATTCGCAAGTCGGCTTGGAAGGCATGAAAAAAGCTACACTGTAGCAGGAGGCATAAAAAGGTGGCACCCCGTGGACTGTACCCCCCCCCTCCCTCCTCCCCCTGTTCCCATCCGCACTTCAAGACAGAGGCGAAACATATGCACCACTCCTCCCTCCCACCACCTATCCTACCAAGACTCACCCGAATGTACATGTCCAGCATATTTTGCAAGGTATTGTTGGTCGGTTCGAAGCCCATGTCCCTCATGATCCCGTAGTACAGCTTGCTCTCCCCCACCATGCCTTCCGCGCAAGTCGCGGACAGGAGATTGAAGAAAAACTGCGGGTTCGGCTTGAACCTCTGCTCGGGGCGGCCGCGATCGTGAACGGTAGCACAGCAGTCAAATCATGCGTCAACAAGGGGAGGAGCAGAATAAAAAAAATAGTACTGTAAGACGTCATCGTTTACACTGCTTACACTATTTAGCGTCTTATCGGGGCACTTGTATTTTTTTCGGGCCCTTTTGCTTACCTCACCCCTCAGGTTGAGAAGCTATGCGAAAAACATGGCAGGAGTACAATATTGTAGGAGGGACGGAAACCCATGAAAACACATCTATATATGGATCACTGAGGAAAAACCCTACATGACGTCAAAACTGAGAGTGAGAAGAGCCAAGATGTTAGGCGAACAGAACAGAGAGGGGCAGAGAGGGATGCGAGAACCGCAGCTGAGGCAAGAAAATAAGAGACAATTACAGAGGAGAGCAAATCGAGCGCAACATCAACAGGAAGGCGCGGGGAGAAAGGCGGAGGAGAAACAAGCGAGCCTAGAAAAAGAAATGCAACGTATATCAAGTGGGACGATCAAGAATCAACCAAGGACAGACAAACGAACGCGCACAAAATCCAAGAGTTGTTCTTCTCGCTCCAAACTACCCAGACCCTGGTTCATCTTTCTCCTCTTGTCTCTGTCTCCGCCTCTCTGTCTGTATTTCTCTCTCTCTCTCTCTCTCTCTCTGTCTCTGTCTCTGTCTGTCTGTCTGTCTGTCTGTCTGTCTGTCTGTCTCTCTCTCTCTCTCTTTTTGTATCTGTCTCTGTCTCTGTCGTTGTTTGTGTCTGTGTGTCTCCAAAAGGCACGCCACAATGATGGGGGTTACGGTCGCGCAGGTCCAGCAAGCCCCGAGGACACGAGACATGCCCAAGCACACCAGTCAGTCAGTCAGCCCGTGACTCACCTTCCCCGGCAAACGATCAAGGCCCTCGATCAACGCCACCGCACGGGTCCCGAGCCTGGCCACGCTGCACCCCTGTCAATCGAACCGAGGTTTTTCAGAGAGCAAAGCAACAAAAATTAGGCAACCAACACACGAGTAAGATTGAGGAAGCGGTGGACCCGGAGGGAAGCATAGGGAGACGGAGAGGAACGAGAAAGGGGGGGAGAGCGAGAGCGAGAGAGAGAGATGGGGGGGGGGGGGGGGGGAAAAGGGGAAATGCCCCCAAGGATATAAAAAAAAGGGAAAAGGGGGAAATTCCCACAAAAAAAGCCGCGGGGGGGGACCCCCCCCCGTTGGAAAACCAAAAAAGTATCCCAAGGCAACCCCCGGGATTACCCTTCCCAAAACTTGGAAAAACCCCCCCCGGCGGCAATTTTTTACAAAAAAGCCCGAAATTTACCCCGGGCCCATCCTAGTCTTGCAAGCAGCGTATTCTGTGGCAGCTGTTTTCGCCGAAATACTGCCTTGCTCCTCTCGAACTTTTGTACATCACCTTCATGTACAAGTTGTATATCGCTGGCCGTATGCCCTGTCCGCTGGCAACCAAGTGATCGAACACGCGCCCGCACCTGGCCACTACCCCCAGGTCCGTCTGTTCTTGTCCGCGAACGCCCCGAAGAGTCGGGGGGCGGGAGAGAGGCAGAGAGAGAGACGCATGTGTTGACAAGGGAAGGGGAGGCAGAGGAAGGAGAAACTAGACTCAGCAGCAATAGATAGTAGCGAACACGAAAGACACAGCAGTACGCAGCGCGACGGCAGGGTGAGGCAGCACCAGAGAGCAGAACATATAGCGTGCATGGACTCGCCCGTAACAAACGCCAGCAAGACTCGAATGTTTTTCCGTGTCGGGACAATATCTAGCTCGTGGCTAACGGCCTACGGAGCCGTCAAGAACGGACAAAGCAAGTTTCGCCGGAAAAAGCGGTAGGATAGCGCTATTATTGTCAAGGACGGTACGGCCATGCGGCATTGCAGCAACCATGCACACAGTTGCCCCCGAAACACCTTGCCAATCACGAGATAGCATACAAAGCACCCGTCTCTTGGGATAGGCACCGTGCCAGGAACGGTGCCATGAACGGTGCTACCTATGCCAATCGAGACGGGCGTTCGCAATTCTGAACAACTTCAGGCACGCCGTCAAAACGCCTTTTAAACACACAGGACCAACATTATTGCATCTAGGTTTTTGCTTTTGTTGTTGGAAAGCAAAGAACCCCCCTGCCGCCCCCTCTACGCCGCCCCTGTGTAGGAAATGTGTGCACAGCATTTCAACCAACAGCAGCTACATCTAGCTGAGCTCACGTGTGAAATGAAGGCGTCCATCAAGCACTCGTACGTGGTCCATCCAAGACCCACCGTCACCCCTCTCTTCTCCCTCTCCTCGATCTCCTGTCAGCGCACAAAGAAAAAAACGGCAGACGAACATGGCACATGAGTTTCCGGGTGTGGGTTGTGTATTATGTTACCCTCTTGGCAAAAAGGCAGGAAAACAAGCACGACAACCAGCAAACAGCATCCAAGCAACGGACTGTTTTACGAGCGTGATTTCGGCATCATCTTTGAGTGCTCACGTTGAACGATTATGTGGATGAAACGACAGAGAAGAACAATACTCTCGGAACAAGGGGGGAGCAGCAAACTTGCTGGCGCCCGGGGGGGAAGGGGGGGAGGACGGCACGCCCAAAATATCGTCATAGCGCCCACAGCGTCCTCCGGCTCCGCCGCAGCTTCGTTGTTGGTTGCAACACCAGACTTCGACCAAACGCCGCTCCCCTGACTCCCTACAACTCTGTCTGCGCAAGCAGCTATTATAATAGCTCGTAGATACCACAGCAATTTTTGCGAATAGCGGCATGGCATGGCGGTGCACTCGGTCAGATCGTGATGGTGCTTGCCGCGAGAGCCGTGAAAACCAGACGCGACGTGCGCTTGTCCGCATTTTGTGACGCCTTTCGGAGTGCGTAGACCGTCAACCACGCCACGCTTGCGAGAAGTTGCACGGTGCCTTTTCCAGACAACATTAATGCGGTCGGTTGCATACGTCGTACAACACCCGTATTCTACGGGTGTGTTGAAGTTGTGGTTGTTTGTCCGTCATGTATCCGCCCCTCAGACACACTTACCCTAGCATGCAAAACGTTTTCTCTCTACTTGGAAGCGCGAGGGCGCGGGGCGGGGGTGTTAAACAAAGTTTCCACGCGTGCTTGTCTTCAACATAGTCACCTGTACGCCTTTTTAATATTGGTTGGTGCGTCTATCCGAAGCCTGGGTCTACGCTACAACAGCACCGCTGCCGTCTCCCGTACAAAGGGGAAGGAAGCGTAACGCTGGTTCATCGCTCCCTTGGCTGCTGTTTCATCGCCCCAAAGCACAAGCCGTGCGCTCAACGTACTTGCAAGCCAGCGTGTGTTAACACCCGCACCCCTCTACGGAAAGAGCTCCGAAAGCGCGTCGTGCGATTTCGTCTTCTCACCTCCCACACCCGCACAATCTGGTCCCATCTCCTGGCCTTGTGCAGGTTCCCAATCGTTCTGTCGTAGCTAGGCTCCCGCGCGCTCTGCTCGACGTCCGCGTATCTCACGATCTCGGGGAAAGAAGACAGGCCCGCTCCGTAGGCATGGTGCAGCCCCTGGCCTCCACCGACGCCGGGCGCGGGCGGGTTGCGCCACCTCCTCGAGTAGCCGGCGTTGACGCCGTTGTTGCTGTCTTCGTCGGCTTCCTGCTGCTGCGTCGGGTACCTCTCCTTCACCGCCCTGTTCAGCTTGATGCACTCGGCCGTCGTGAGGGGCACCTCCATCTGGATGGACTTCGACCGGGCGTTGGGCGTCACCACCATCATGCTCGGCACCCGCCGCCGTTCGGCCGGCCTGCCTCTGGTGTGGGGGGCGGCCGCCGGCGCCGGCGCCGCTCCACCTGCCGGTTGCTTCGACGACGCCCTGGCCGCTGTGGTGGCCGCGTGCCGGCGCGCCGCCGCCTCCTTCTTCGCCCTGGCGTTCTCCCTGATCGACAGGTTCATCGCCATCGCCTCGGCGGTCGTGCTCGGCACGGTGACCTTGAGGGAGGAGGAGGAGTCGGGCGTTCGCACCACGAAGGTACGCTGCGGCTTGGGTGGGGCGGGCTCCTCGGTAGTTGCAGTCGCGTCTGGGGAGTAGTCGCCGACGTCGACTGCGGCATCGCCGGCGCTATCCTGTTGGCAGACGGGAGGGGTCGTTCATGTCAGGGACGCTTTTCGTAGAAAAAGCGAGGAGGACGGCTTGTTTTCTGCCATCGCAAGGACTTGTTAGACAGCCTGCAGAAACTACAGAAGTGCCGCGAGAGGGCGACGGTCCGGTGGCCTCAGTGCATGTATTTAGTGCATACATGAACAACAGCAGGTTGGACCCGAAGAAACAGAAGCAAAAGTAGTCTAATTGGATATGCAACCTCTACTCGTGCAGGGTGCGCGAAGAGCACAACGCCCGATTTGTGCGCCAACCAGACACACGCAGTTCGTTGAGTGTTGAGTGCCCATGTCACCGGATAAGACAACAGATCACGACAAATGCACACGGAGCAAGATCATGTCTTGCGCTGTCAATAAGGGCAAACGTTCAAACTTTCGCACACATACCGACACAACCTACGCACTTGGACAGGAGGTATCTCTGCTCTCTCTTGCCTGCTGTTGACAAAGAAAAAAAAACGAAAAACTCGCAAACAATCACCATACGGAGAGGTGCCCGCCAAGGCTCTCTCGCACTTGCGCAAACGAGGACCAGGCCCATAGAGCTGCCCACTGAAAGCTCCACAACCAACAAATATGACAGCAGCTTCGAGTGACACACTCTCCTTGCTGACATTCAAAAACTACGATCGACGACCGCCACCTCAGCCACACGAACATCTTCCTTTCGACCTTGCAAAAGCGCGCTGCAGAACGCAGACCCACCTTTTCCTCTGCCTCCTTCTGACTAGACCAATGTCTCCTTGTTGGACCTCCTCGCCAGCAAATCGCCACTGCTGCTGAGGCATGTTGTTGACGATCCCCGAGACCTCTCGACGATGCGCCCTGTCTAGCTGCACTGGTGGCAGCGGCAGCACCACGGTGCAGCAGTGAATCTACCCCCGCAATAGTAGTTCTAATCATGGCAGCGGGGTGTGTGCGCGCGTGGTAGCACGCCTGCGTTTGAACGTGTCGTGCACAGCGGTGTGCTGTGTCACCTCTCCCTCTCCTTCACTACCGGGGGGCCTGCGATTAGGATGTAACACCCCCCTGGTGTCCAACCTCTCAGGCCGCTCACCGCTCCACCTGTGTCTCTCCAGCCACAGCGCTCACCACTCACCACTCGCTTGCTCGTGCTCTACCCAAGAGCGGGAAGAGAAAGGATACCATGAAGCCTCCAGCAAAGCCGAAGGTCGGGAGCTTCCAGGCTATGGGGCTCGGCCAGGACCTCTTTCGTGGGGTAAGTGCGGCGTGATAACAGACGATTGGCAGCCGCACACACACCCGACAGTCCGCCACTGCCGTACTTGTAGAGCTAGACAGCTTGCGCGTTTGCACGCCTTAGGCCTTGGGGTCCATAGCGGTAGTACATGCTGATGTAGGATGGTTCTTATTCCACTGTAGTTGGGCTATGGGACCGTCAGGAGTCTTTCTGCCTTTCGCAGAAGCGGTGGGGGCCCAGTGAGTCACATGTTGCGGATGCGCGATCCAAGGCGCCAACAACATCTCGAATGGGTAGTCTTTCTGTGTGTGTTTATATTATTCCTTAACACAGGGAAAACAGGACTGCCGCTGCAACTTGATGTGCACAATGCCTCACGTACTGCGTTGATGGTGAGGAAACAACTACAAGGAAATGCGTGGGTGCCATTGCACATTTCACCCTGACCATCCGGCAGGACTTATGGCGAGGTGCTGTCTCGCCCAGCCAGCCTAACGGGATGTCCGGTGAAAGTGTAGAGCAGTATATATAGTACGCCGCTGTCGCCGTCTCATTGTAGGACCAGTACAGTGGCGCGCGCGGGGTGGGGAGGGGGGGAGTTTCAGGACCACCTACGAAATACACCCCCGTACGTGTGTCACAGGAGCTTGTGGACATCATCCCCGTGAGCCCATCGTCTGTAAGCTACGTGAACACCCCCCGACTGCGCACGCCCCTCCTCCCTTGGCACCACCTCCAATTCTCTTTCAGATCATGGCCATGGGCTACAAGGTTCCTACGCCGGTGCAGCGGAAATCTCTCCCCGTCACCCTCGCCGGCGCCGACGTGGTGGTCATGGCAAGGACCGGTTCGGGAAAGACGGCCGCGTTCCTCATCCCGGTGCTGGAGAAGCTCGGCAGCCACAGCCACAAGATGGGAGCTCGCTCCATCATTCTGTCGCCAACGCGAGAGCTTGCCGTCCAGGTGTGTAGATGCCTACTTGATGCGGTTGTGGGAAACACAACGGAGTGCTGCTGCTGCTCTCCTACCTGACGGCCTGTGTTTGTTCAAGAACGCTCGGCACCTGGTGTTGCTATTGGTAGGTAGGGTTTAAGGGGGTGGGGGCGAGAGGGTGAGGAAGCGGCGTGTATGTTACCCTGTTCGTAGCAATGGGTGAGCCAATACATGCCCTTCGTTGAGAAGACACGGGTGGCCCTCGCTTGGGTTTCCTTCTTTCCGGGCTTTTCGCGACAAGTTTTGCATCCAGGGTGCATGATCAAAGTTTCGCATCCAGGGCGCATGATCAAGTGCTTTTTTTTTGTTCCTGTTCGGTACATCGGACCTCAGCTTATTCTCGGCCGACCTACGCGCCTGTTGCAGTTTGTTTTTTTCTCAACCCTGCCTTCCCCCCTGTTTCCTCGCCCGCCCCCCTTCTTCGAAGACGCTGACGTTCGCGCGCAAGATGTCGAAGCTGAAGGACTTGAGGATGGCCCTTCTCGTCGGCGGGGACAGCATGGACAAGCAGTTCACCGCCCTCGCGGACAACCCAGACATCATCATCGCCACGCCCGGCCGTCTCATGCACCACCTGCAGGTGTGTGAGAGGCCATCAGGAGGAGACGGCGTTGGTACCTCGGTATCGAGAGAGATAGATATACAGACAGACAGACAGCTGGAATTGGTTAGGGGTGACGGGGGGCCCGGGGCGAGAGGGTGAGGAAGCGGCGTGTACGTTGCCCTGTTCTGCTGAGTCCATACGCTCTTGTTGAGAAGACTGATGTTGCCCTCTCTTGGTTTCCTTATTTCCTCAGCATTGAGATAGAAGGACAGGAGAGAAGAGAGGGAATCATAAGAGGGGCACGCTAGATAATCCGCCATTGGGGCCTGTCTTGGTCGTGCCCTAGCTATGGAAGCGGTGAAGCTTATCCCCAGACGACTCTTTGTGTCGCGGGAGCTCTCCGGACTGCCTCGTCTCACACGGGTCGCCTGGTCCCGAAGTTCACCCACACTCGAGCATTTCCCCACGTGTTGATTCTCGTTCAAATGTTCGAGTCCACCCTCTGTTTATAGCAGGAGCGGCGTCAAGGTCGTTATGTTCCAACATCTTTGCCGCGTCCCTCAGCACGATGTCAGAAAGTCCCACCTGGTTGACCCCTCCGCCCCCCCCCCCATGCGATCGGTTCTTCCTCCTGTGGGAACAATGCCCCGTCCTCTCGAGGGGGCATGGTCACTGGTCTCGAGGACGCGTGGTCTAACAAACTAAGGCATGCAAAACATGGGTACGCCCTTGCTCTCTGCTCGCCTGTGTCGTTCTCGCTCCCCAGGAAGTGCCCGAGTTCACCCTCCGCAGCGTGGAGGTGGTGGTGTTCGACGAGGCCGACAGGCTGTTCGAGATGGGCTTCGCCGAGCAGCTGCGGGAGATCATGCGCGGCGTGCCCGAGGAGAGGCAGTCGCTCCTCTTCTCCGCCACGATGCCCAAGCAGCTCGTGCAGTTCGCGAGGGCCGGCCTGAAGGACCCAGTCCTCATCCGCCTGGACACGGAGAGCAAGATCAGCACCGAGCTCAGGTGTGGTGTTGTCGTTGATGTCCATCTTGTCGATGATGTTGTTGTGGATGTTGTCGTTGGTGTGCGTGTTGTTCTTGTTGTGGATGTTGTCGTTGGTTGAGTGTGAGGTGTGACGGCAAGCCAAGGGTCGGGTTGGTGATTGAGACGCTAGGTTGAGGGTGATATAAATGGGCACGTGTGGAGTTGTGTCGCCGTGAGAGTCTTGTTTTAATACTAGCGGATGAGACGGGAACAGGTGGTACCCCAGCAGGCAGCCCCCTACCTCAGTGAGGGCCGACCATGCGTGCCCCGTTTTGGATGGCCGTTCTTCAATGGTTGGACGTTTGCAAACCAGAAGCTTTGTATCTCGTCCATGCGTTGCTTCTGTCCAAAGCAGCCTCGCGTCACCCTACGAAACTGCCAACATAACCGCGAAACTCGCTGCGACCCTACCACACCACATCGTCTCTGGTGCTGTTTCATGCGCGTCCCCCAAGCCTTGCTTTCCTGACCTGCCGAAGCCTGGATAAGCCCGCCGCGCTGCTGTTCCTTCTGAGGGAGGTGATACCGGAGGGTGACATGACCATCGTCTTCGTTGCCACTCGTCACCACGCCGAGTTTCTGCACGAGGTAAGGCGAAAGGAGAGTTCGGCCTGTTTGTCAACGTGCTTTCGCCCCCGTCTCGTTTGTATGTCGCGCGGGGGGGGGGGGGAGGGGGGGTCTGGGTCCTTAGCCCTGTCCTGCTTTTTGTTTTAAGTAGTCATTTGTGCAGATGCTTATATCTTCGCGAGTGATGAGAGACGTTTTCTGGCTCTTTCTGTTTTGCTGTGACCGAGAAAGGGTCACGAAACCAATCGCACCCGCCCCCGGCGCCGATCTGTTCAACTACTGTACACGGCGTGAACGGCAAATCTATCGGCATTGTACTCTTGTCGACGGGTAGGCCGCCATGTACGTGCGGGGGGATGTACCCACCGCTGTTGTGAATGCCAACTCGGAAGAAACAGCAATGCTTACAGTAGCAACAAAAAGCGCATGCAACTTTTGCCGGGCCTTTGTTTTCTTGTTTTCTTCGGTGGCACACGCGCCAGACAGCTGACCAATCATAACGTACCAGCCTCCGCGGGACAGCATGGCAGTAATCGTTTTCAAGTCGGCGGTGCCCCGTGTGCGCGTCTACATGCGCAATGTGTTTTGTTGTATCGTGATTGCCGGTCTCTGTTGACGGCGTTGAGAGGTGTAGGTGGGACCCCTTGCCTGATTGGGCATTCTTTTTCCGCCCCTTGCTTCTTATACCCGCCCCGTCTACCTTTTTTTTCGTTTTCCCGATGCGTGTTCGTAAATGCACTGCTTTTTTCAAACTTTTGTGAAACCTGTTTCCAGTTTTCCGTGTCTCTTTTCATACACACTACCAGTAGTTTCGTACGAACTGTCGTCAATCTGTGTCTATTTTTTTCTTCTTCTTTGTTCGATGCAGCTGTTGAAAGAGGCTGGCACTGCAAGCAGCGTCGTATACGGGGCCATGGACCAGGAAGCCCGGTCTATCCACCTCGACAAGTTTAGAAAGGGAAAGGTGACGTGCGACTTGACTGCTGTGTGAGAGTGTGGGAGCTCTAGCCTCTAGTCTCGGGCGAGTGCTGGAAACGGCTAGTGCGGTGACTCCCGCTGCTCGAGCTGTCGTCGTGTGTGTGTGGAGATCACCCTTTAACAGACTCGAGGGAGCTCGCGGAGGGGAAAGGTCGCCGCACATTACTTGAGGTCCTTGTTGTTGTTGTTGCTGTCGCCGTCGCCGTCTTCTCTTTGTCTTCCTGGTGGCTTAACCACCGTTCCGAACTTTTATTTATTTTTGTGCCCACACAAAAATGACGCAGGCCCCCCTGTTCAATTGCGCTGGTCTCCGTTTTCGGACATACAATTTGCATTCTGCTCAGGTGAATATTAACCTCCTCTCTGTCCGCCCCCCCCCCCCCTACTTCTTGGCCCACGCGATGCAGACGAAGCTTCTCGTGGTGACCGATGTCGCGGCCCGTGGAATCGACGTCCCCCTCCTCAACAACGTGATCAACTACGCCTTCCCTCCGGCCCCGAAGCTGTTCGTCCATCGCGTCGGCCGCGCTGCGCGACAGGGCCGGACAGGAACGGTGAGATGAGATACGGCAAGGCGGCCGCTAGAACTGTTTTTTCTCCATGAGATACACGGGCCCAAACCTTACACGCAACGTCTTCGCGCGATCCGTTTTGCTTTGCAAAGTCTTCCGCTCCACTAGCGAACAACAACGTCACTTCTCCTTTTGGTTCTCACGCCGCTGCCGCCGCCGCCAAACGACCACAGGCATACAGCATCGTGGACCCGGAAGAGATCCCGCACATGCTGGACCTACACCTCTTCCTGGGGCGTAAGCCTACCAACGTTTACACCGCGCCCAAGGGGCCGGGTCCGGATGGCGCCACCGTGGACGGCGTCGGTGCTGGAGGGGGTGACGCGGAGGAGCAGGAAGGGGAGAGAGGGGCTATCGTCGGGTACGATGTGTCGGAGCTTAACCCGGACCTGGTACACTACGGAAACTTTCCCCAGCAGGTATGGCGATAGATGTTGGGGGGGGGGGGGTATTCTCTCTCTCTGTCTCTCTCCCCGTGTTGCACGGTCCAATTCCGTTCTTTGCCTGACGTAGGGGAGGGGAGCTGTGCATCCCACCTCGGAATGTTGTACTCATATTTTGATCTCCCAGTAGGTTACCATGACACCCCGCCTGATGCCTGTTCTTGGTATCGCCGATTTAGTCCTACTATTTCTGGACCGTTGATGCAGCCTACGCGTAGATAGCTTCCCCGGCATTTTCTCCCTCTAACGCACCTAATGTCTCTGAAACGAGGTTTATTTGCCCTCTTCACCGAACGGCAACAACACCTGGTGCCGATATTAATCTACTAATAAATAGGTGATGGACGATGAGAACGAGTCCCTCAAGGAGATGCTCGGAAACTCGGGCTCCAACCTCTCCGGGCTGGAGCGGGTGAGTGCTTGCTGTGCGAGTTTTTTTTTGTGTTGTTTTTCTTCTCAAGACTGCTGTGTAGTATTTTTGGAAAGTAAACATAACCTCACAGAAAAGACTACCCGTTCGAGATATAACCTCAGTCGAAAGTAGTACTTTGTTGGTGGCCGGTGTGCCACGCAAGCCGGTAGCAGGGGCAGCAGGCAGGCACCGTGAAACATGTTCCGACGACGACGGGTCCCTGTTTTTTTTTCTTCTTTGTGTGCTCATCGGCGGGCTAGCGGACCAACAACAAGATTTTCGGGACATTCACCCCCATCGTCTACACCCTCTCACCCCTCATCCCCCACTACGAGAAATGCTGTCCGTCGTGCAGTCTGTAGAGAGAAGAATACCTATTTAGCTGTGCGTCAAGGGGGGTTGATGATCGCCGCCGGTGCTTGTAAGTGTCGTGCTCTTTTTTTTGTATGGTTTCGGACAGCGAAGAGGAGGCGGCCCCAAAAGTTGCCATGTACCGCAACCCCGAACTACCGTTCTTGTACCCCACCGCCGGTTGCCGATTGACAACACTTGGTACTACGCGTGTGCCACATCACGTGCGTCTCAGCATGTCATGAAATCCATACGCCAAATACCACCCTCCCAAAAACAGCTCGTATCGCGGCCCTATTCCGCCACCGCCGTGTGTACACGTGCGACGCGACGAGCAGGTGTGCCAGAATGCCATGAAGCAGTACAGAAGGACCAGGCCCGACCCCTCCGGGCGAGCCATCGCGAGGGCCAAGCTGCTGGACAGGGGGGAGACGCACCCCCTGCTGGTGGGCTTCGAGGCAAGGGGCATGCACTCCGCGGCCGCGCACGCCGGCCGCAACCAGTTCATGCGTGCGATGTCAAGGTGTGTGCGTGTGTGTGTCTCGTATGGTGGGCTTGATGACAGGATTGGTGAAGAAATTTATAGCTGTTTGTTGTGGTGGTGCTGCTGTATTGTTGTGGTGGTGTTGCTGTATTGTTGTGGTGGTGTTGCTGTATTGTTGTGGTGGTATAGCTGTTTGTTGTGGTGGTGCTGCTGTTACCGCTGTTCGTGACATGGTTATTCTCAACTTTGTTGTTCAGTGTTGTTGTTTTTGGTGATGGTGATGGTGATGGTGATGGTGGTGGTGGTGGTGATGTCGCTGTTCGTGATTTGTGATGTTGGTAGTTGCGGTTGAATTCTTGTCTGAGCCGCCAAAGTTGTTTCGTGTTTTGAACATCCTCGGGGATTTGTTAGGAGATCGCATGCTCCACTGCTGGTTGCCTTTCTGAACGCTTTGACTACGTGTTTCTGTGGAGAGGGAGACTTAGTTTAATAGACCACGCCGATATTTTGGCGTCGTTTACAAGTACGCTCTTTTTGTTGTAAGGGGAAGGGGGGCGGAGGGGTGCCTCGCAGCATTCTGCACACGGCGCCCTCTTTCCCCAAATTCCCCTCACCGTACCCCCCCCATCCCTTCCTCTGTCCTTTGTAGTGTAAGGTGGCGCCTTCTCTTTCCAAACTCCACTTACCAATACTACACCCTATTTCCCGCCGCTAGTTGGCCCTTTTTTGCCACTACGCCCCACAACGATACAGCTCGATTAGGAAGAAACCTAGGGTGACACTCTCTCTCTCTCTGCCTGTCTGTCTTTCTTCCTCTCTCTGTCTGTCTCTCTCTCTGCCTCTCTCTTTTGAATCTCTATGTCTCTACCTCATTCTGACTTGCAACAACGATTGCCACCACCGCCACGATAAACGCGCCAAACCAACCCAGCTTCCGTCCGAAGGAGACGATCTTCGAGCTCCTCGGCGGCGGCGGCACGGAGGCCAAGGGGGACATGGACCAGGTCATGGGCGCCGTCCGCAAGAGGGCCCGCGTCCACAGGCTGCTCACACGCAACGAGACCGCCGCCAACGAATCAGAAGCATCGGTGGCGGCGGCGGCGGCGGAGGGGGACGGCGGTGACGCGGTCGAGGCGATGGAAGTGGAAGGTGGGGGCGGTGACCACGTCGAAGTTCCCCCTTCTTCGGTTGCGTCCGGCACTGCTGCTGCTGCTGCTGCTGCAGCGGCGGCGGCGGATTTAAGCGGCGTTTCAGGGGTACGAAACGGCGGGAGCAGTAGCGAGGGGGCGGTGCCGGCGGCGACCGGCGTGAAGCGGAAGAAGCTGTCTCGCTTCGAGCGCAAGAGGCTCAAGAAGGCCAAGGGGGGCGACGGTGGGGGGCGGAATGGCGGGGGAGATTCGTTGGCGGGGCTGGAGGATGAGTTGGAGAAAGAGGAGGAGGAGACGGCGGCGGGCGGCGGCGGGGGCGGCGGTGGTGGTGGTGGTGTCGGGGCGATGGGGAACGGGGGCCCCGGGAGGTTCGCCGACAAGGCGTTTTACATCGGATACGGCACGACGTGAGTGGGGCGAGAGGGTTGTTGTTTGTGTTGTTGGTGTTGGTGTTGTTGGTGTTGTTGGTGTAGGTGCTGTTGCTGTTGTTGCTGTTGCTGTTGCTGTTGCTGTTGCTGTTGCTGTTTTTGTTGTTGTTGTTGCTGTTGTTTGTGTTGTTATTGTTGGTATTGGTGTTGTTGGTTTAGGTACTGTTGCTACTGTTGTTGTTGTTGCTGTTGTGTTACGGTGATTGGTGCGTGCAGGTCTACATATCTTTCGGTGCGTCGATTGAGCTGTCGATGTTCGACGTTCGATGTTCTCCTCGCAGGAAAACGGGCTGCAGACGTTTTGGTTGCAAACTCTCTCTTGGGTCCCTACAGAGAGAAGTGTCGTGTGTGGTACTCGACACTCCTGAGGTGGCACAGCAGTGTATGCACGCTAAGCCGAACAAACGTGACACTCTCAACTAGATGCGTCGACGCCATGGTGAAGAAGAGGGAATCGTCCTCCACGGACGTTGGGGAGATGTTTAGTACACCTTTATGAAGGAAGGCGTTCTCCACATTGGAGATGGTACCTTTATGAAGGAAGGTGTTCTCCACATTGGAGATGGTACCTTTATGAAGGAAGGCGTTCTCCACATTGGAGATGGTACCTTTATGAAGGAAGGTGTTCTCCACATTGGAGATGTTTAGTACACCTTTATGAAGGAAGGCGGTCTCCACACAAACCCTGAAATTTTTGCTACACGATTGTTGTTTTTTTTGTTGAATTCAGGGAGGCATCTTCGTTCGTGGAGGCGGCCCTGCAGCCGAGATCGGTAGAAAAATCGGGGGATGGCTTCGCCGCCGGTCGTCTGGAGGTGAGCGGTTGCAACCCTGCACAACACACACACAAAATGCACTTCTCCTTTGCAGGAAATCTAGGTCCCGGAGACTGGACCCTGCTGCCCATTCCCGCGCTCAGCGGTGCATTTTGTTTCTATTTTTCAATGTGTTGCGTTGTACGAACGGAGTGGAGGCTGTTCTTGACGTGTTTTTTTCTTTTGTGGATGTTGTACGCCAGAAGGAGGCGATTCTTGACGTATTTTTTTTTTGCCTTTATATTTCTTGTGTGTGTTGTATGACAGCAGGAGGCGATGCTTGACTTGTTTTATTTCGTTTTTCGTGTGTGTGTTGTGTGTTGTGTGTTGTATTACGAGAGCAGGAGGCTATTCTGGACGTGAATCCCGACGAGGCCGTGGACATGGCCAAGAAGCAGCGGCTGCTGCACTGGGACTCCCGGAAGAAGAAGTTTGTCAAGACCACCCTGGCAGAGCTCAGCGAGAGAAAGACGGGCGGGTCAAGGAAGATCAGGACCGAGAGCGGTGAGGGTGAAAATAGAGAGGGGCACAAGGGATAGGGGACGGGCGAGGGTGCAAGCGAGAGAGAGAAACAGGGGAAAGGGGACGGTCGATTCGGATGAGGATCAGAGGCAGGAAAGGAATCATGGTTGGTGGGAAACGGGGCGGGCGATTCGGATGAGAACCAGAGGCACGAAGAGGAAAGATGGTTGGTGGGGAAATTATGGTCGGTGGGAAAGAGGTTGGCAATCGAGCAAGTTGGAGCTGACGTGGAAGTTTCCGCCGTTTGCCACATCGACTGGTGCATGTGGTGTGTCATTTGGATCCGTGGGCGGTGAGAACTCGAGACGTGGTACGGTACGGGACTAGGCAGGCTTTAGGATCGGGCTGGGCGTAACGTCACAGGGCGTGGCCTTGGAAGGAGGGTGTTTTCACTCGTGTGTGCGGCTTGACCACAAGGCGTTCAAACCGCTTATCCCGGGCCTTGATAGCCGAAGCATCGCTGTGTTCTCGTGGGTGGCGGAGTTGGTGCTGTCGTGGGTGTCAACCGCTCTGTTGTCGCGATGCTTCCCAACCAGCAAGGTTGCGGTTACCAACGGCGGGTTCTCATGAAGCGTGATGCGATGATGGTGGTGGGATTGATTTTCTTTTGCGGTGTTGGACGGCATGCACCCTTCCTTGACGCGTTCTGGCCCCCGCCTCCGATTTCCCCCTCCCACAACCCCCATCCTCGCCCATCACCCCCAAGACTACTTCCACCCCCTTGAACAGGAGATGCTCTCGGATATTTTGCCCCTTAACGACAACACGGTTGCACTAATTGCCGAGCGTGAGTCCCGACGTCACCTGGACCTCAACAAAA
>FN649751.1:5008260-5039484 GCA_000310025.1 Ectocarpus siliculosus | reverse complement strand
GTTGGACACGGAAGGGTTCGGGGGGTTCAAGACGAAAGTCAAGGAGATGCTAGAGAGTATGGAGGAGGCAACCCTTCGGAAGAAGGTACGAAGCGAAGACCACTTGGAGATATACGGGAAGTTGAAAGAAGGGATAGGGATGAAGACGTACTTGGACGGCCCCATGGACTATGCGAAAAAGCTGAAATTGCAATTTCGAGTAGGCGATCTGGACTTGCCAGAACGGAGGAAGAGGTATACCAGCCGTAGGAGAGAGGAAGAGGAGGATAGACACACATGTCCATGTGGCAAATCGGAGGAGAGTAGACCCCACATAGTTGGGGAGTGTGAGTTGTACACGAAGGAAAGAGAGGATCTCGAGGAGGAAATGAGACAGAGAGGGTGTGACATGGACAAGTTTGGTAGATTAGACAACAGCGAAAAAACGATCGCGATAATTGGGGATAGATGGTGGGCACAAGAGGCCCTAGAGGACGGGGATAAGATGTGCAAGAAACTTTTATGGAGTTTGTGGCAGAAACGTAAAGAGCTCCCAAATGTTGGTGGTGTCTCTAGTAGGTGTAGGAACGGTGCTCCGTCTCGAAAGGGACGCGTGGTCAATGGTCAAATGACTACGGCAAGCAACAAATGAGTACGCCCCCCCCGGAGGGCCCCAAAAAACGTTTTGGGGGTTAGGTGTCGGAAAAATGTTTTTGTGCGCCCTTGCTCGAACCTACAATCCTAACAGGCCGGCCTCCGATCACGAAGCACGCGAAGGGGTCACTGCGATTGCTGTCGTGTGCCCCCGAGCGCGAACTTGTGACCTGGTGAGGGCAGTCCTTGACCAAGACTTCCAGCACGCGACGAAGATTGAGTTTTGTCGTTGGTGGCCGCCAAGGACACTGGGTCCGGTGAGCAATTTGAGGAGAGAGGATCGTGGCTGCTGTTTCTTTCATGATACTCGGAGTAGCTGCGGAGCACACCAGCGTCACACACACTGCCGGTCGCCCCGGTAGTGCAGTTGGTACCCACGTCAATCAATGCACGCCAGGTCATGGGTTCGAATCCCGACGAACGCCAGTCTTTTTCTGACATTCGTTTCTGGGTAAAATTGAAAGCGATTAGGGTTATTATTAACGCAACGTCGAAATCGTTCTTTTTTAAACGGAACGGTTAAAAGAAAACCCGACTTTTTTTTGCTTGTTTTTTTCGTGATGTCATCGCAAAAAGTACGTTTCCTTCCCTGAATACACGCTTTGCTCGGCACACAACAGGTTGACATGGTATTGCTCACCATAGAGCAGCGATAAAAGCGCAATAAGCAGCACCCGGCATAGAAGACAACACACTTAGAAAGATCCCGTCCACCCGGCCTGCTGTTTTCAGTTTTCAGCAACAACAGGCGCACGGCAGAGTGTCGCAACCTGGGTGTTGCTTGCGATTTCTTCAGTTTGCCAGCTCATTTTTCACGGTTGCGACTCCCATCTTTGACCACCACCTACCCAAAGGTAGACGAGCTCAACAATCATAGGGCGGCAGCCGCGCTGACGGCCAGCATCATATAGATGGCCAATCCGAAAGAATTAGCGTGTTGGAGGCCCTGTTGCTCTACTGCTGCGTGGCGCCGTGGATTGATGTTGATGTGTCCGACCAAAAACAGATCATCTCGCCGCAATTTTTCCAACGGCATTTTGGTGAGGTGGCACACGTCTCCCACACACCTTATTGAGCAGCACCCAAGCACCCAATACCCACGAAGCAGCACGGCGCCGGGAGATGGTATCATATAGACAGCCGAACCGAAGGAATCAGCACTTTGGAGGTCGTGGTGGTGCTGCTGTACTCGTTCTACTGTTTCCGTGTTTGCTATGTGTGATCGAAAAAAATTCCCCAGCACCAACAGCAGCAGGTGAAGACGAGAGCACCACGCAATGTCTAGTTTTGGACCAAGAACGGACTGAACGCCGCTTCTGCCGCTTGTCCATCTCCACAACAGACCTGGACGTGAGTCTGGCAGGTCTTTCTAGCGTTCTCAGTGATGTTACAGCGCCCGCGGTGCGCTTGTCCGATGCTTCTGTCAAAAACACGAGCAAGCCCCAAAAAAAAACGACTCCTTTTCACGCTTTCGGGGAAAAACGCCTCGATATATGTTCAAGAAAACACGGTTTCGTTTTTTTTTTCGTGTTTTGTTGGTCGATAACAATAGCCCTTAGATAAGGGTTGGTTCTCTAAAGACACCGTAGGAGGGTGCGATCCCTCAACTCCTGTAGGATACAGGTGTTCTCCGTGAGCAACGGCCATGGGTTGTGGGCTGTGTAGACAGACACCGGACACAAGGGAAACCTCTTAGAAGACAGAAGTATGGAAAGAGGCAGATCTCAGGGGGAGATCAGGGACGGAAGTAAGAGTGAGAGCAGGGGGGCGAGGGGCAAGCCCTCGCCTCCTGTCTCGGACAAAAGGGCAGGCAACGTGCCGAGGGAACAGTCCTCCTGGTCCCTGGTCCGTTGCACCTGTTCCTCGTGGTTCAGCTGACGGGAATCGGGACAATTCCCCGTGGGTATTGGTCCGAGGAGAAGTCTCGGAACGAGAGAAACTCGGGGAACATTCCCGTAGGTGCAAGTCACATACGGGTACAGTAGACACACGGAGGTATGTTGGGTTCGTAGAACTGTGACTCACACGATTACTCGTTAGTAAATAGCACGTTGTTGTGGAAGAGCAGCGCGTGCTGTGTGGAAACGCACGTTTTCGATAGAGAATAAAAGCGTGCGCACAGCACCCACGCATGAAACAAGGGCGTGCTTCCGCTTGCTAGCCGTGAGACGTATTGAATACACAGGCGGACAATCTCTGCCACCTCCGCACCGGCTGCGTGGAAGGCGGGCGCCGGTTCCTCCAACTCTGTGTCTGTGTTGCTGTCGAAAATGTCGCGGACGACGGGAGCCGGCTCTTTAAGTTCGGTTTCGGTGACCGGGCCGTTAGTGCTTCCGTCATCCGATACTTCGGAGTTTTCCATCCTGGGCTTTTCGGAAGTCTGTCGTGTGGAAACACACGTTCCGAGATGTAGAATAAAAGCGTGCGCCCAGCACCCACGCATGAAACAAGGACGTGCTTCCGCTTGCTGGCCGTGAAACGTATTGAATACACAGGCGGACAATCTCTGCCACCTCCGCACCGGCTGCGTGGAAGGCGGGCGCCGGTTCCTCCAATTTTGTGTCTTGTGTCACTATCGGAGATGTCGTGGACGACGGGAGCCGGCTCTTCAAGTTCAGTGTCTGGGATCGGGCCGTGTTGCTGTCAGTATCCAATGTCTGGGCACCGCTCTTCTTCCACAACAGACTCTCGCAATCACGCACACATTACAAATGATAAAAACCAGGATGGGAAACTCCGAAATATCGGATGACGGAAGCACTAGCGGCCCGGTCACAGACACGACTTGAAGAGCCGGCTGCCGTTGTCCACGGCATCTCCGATAGCGGCACAGACACAAAATTGGAGGAACCGGCGCCCGCCTTCCACGCAGCCGGTGCGGAGGTAGCAAAGATTGTAGGCCACCGCCGCGTACGCTTACCCGGTCGCGGGCCAAGCGCGTGAGGAAGCTGAGCGACTACTTCTCTAAGCTGGTCGCGCGTCGCCTTGAGTACCACGACGAAGCTTCCTGATTGCGTAGCGGTTGCCTGAGAAGGGGGCGGCCATATGGCGTGACCAGCGGTGTGCTGTTGACGTCAAGGTGATTTAGAGTGCCTGCTTGGATGTATTCATCGCGTGTTGCGCGAGGAGGGTAGAGTGTATGGCCTGCGAGGTGTGGAAGATATTGAAACATTGAAATGACACTCATTTTACACGATGGCGAGACGCAAAAATCTCGCAGCATCGTCGCTGCTCGAGGCCCATCCAAAAGGTAAAACACCTCTCTGCGAGTCACTGGTGTGTGCGTGTACACTGCAGGCCGAGAGCGACCCCGCGCGAAAGATGATGGCTGTGCCCCGTGCCTTGCAAAAGCAAGTACGTGGTTTGAGCACGTGATTTGAATTGGCGAACATGGTGCCGAGCAATGTGTAATCAACCACAAATTCCCTTGTACGGGCAGACCGACAAGACGTCACCGCGAAAAGTCGTGGTATTAATGTCTGCCATCAGCGAAGTGTAGCGATCGGTATGACTCGTACGTCAAGCGGGCTTCGTGGGCGGCGCGCTGTAGACGAGCTTGCGCTCCTTGCCGCTCCAGTTACTCAGCCTTCTCAACTTGTCGGTCACAGTAACAGCGATGTTGTCCAGCACCTTGTTCCTCCTTCTCTCATACAACTTCCTCTGCTCGGGAACGGGGGAATCCTTGTGGTCAGGGATACTCTCTGCGCGCTTCTCGAAATGATCGATGTCGTGAGGCGAGATTTTGCCGGTGACCTTGTTTACAGCTTCCCGGGTCTTCCTAACTAGGACTTGCAGGATCTCGTCATATGCCTCTTTCTTTGGGGCGGTTGTCCATCCATTGTGGCTACAACACAACCTGACCTTGTTGTACCCTTTGCGTGCCCGGAAGTTCACGTCTTGCTCTAACGAGTACAGCTTTAACCCAAATTTGTAGAAGACATAGAGTCCAGGAAGGGGTTTCAGCAAATCCGCGATGAACTCGCTGGTGATGTGTTGAAGAGACTCCTTGCCCAGAGGGTGCACGTATACAGCGGTAGTAGTGTCGGCGTTGACGACTATGCTCTTGTTTGCACGAAGAGGTTTAGATCGCCACTCCTCTTGCAGCTCGCCCCCAGGAGCGGAGTACGGGGCGATGTTAGTTATAACCATGTGGTCCTTCAATACTTTGGTAAGCATGACGACGGACATGCGCTCTGCGCTTTGCGCGTACACGTACACACTGCCGTCATCATACCATATACCTAGGTAAATAAGGTTCGGAAACTCCATACGGACAGGTTCCAGCAAGGTGCTCATGTCAAAGCACGATGGGTTCGCCTTCACCCTGAGCTTCCTGTGACGCAGCGCCATTTAAACTAGCATCATAAAATATTTTAGCTCATCTAGACGCACGGGGGTGGTGGCGAACGGTGGTGACAAGTGTAGGTTTTCCTAACCCATACACAAAGCGGTAAAATGGACTTCTCTAGCCTGTAATTAGCCACAGAGTCTTGGTCAACACACATTCCTTCTCAGATCGAAGACGCGAAAGTTATTGTTATGAGACGCATGTGCGTCTTCGTGTCTTCGCGTCTTCGTTTCTCCGATCCGAGATCCGGCAACACGGCGATCGTCGCGTCGATCTGACGTTTGGCTCGCGATATTAGCTCATTTCTGCTGGGCTACGGTTAAGGTGAACGTCGTTCCGCTTCTCTTGTGTGGGACAAGCGCGGATTCATCGCACCGTGCAGGCTATAGCGGAAAAAGAAGAACTTCAACTATCGAGGCATAGCTTAACCGCCGTCGTTCTCGTGCACGGGTGGTGCCCAACAAGCTATCAATATTTTGCGTCTCAGCCGTGGTGATGCTACTACAACTGCTAATTCTGGCGATGAAAGCGGTGTGTACGAGTTATGTTGGCATTCCACCGCCTTCTGAAATCGGGTTGATTTTGACGCGCTGCTGAACCAATGATTTTCTTTTGCGCACGAATCACTATCGTGCTTTTTAGTGCGATGTTTTTTTCTGGCGCAGGTTCTGCTGCCTTTCGTAGAAGAAATCATTGCCTGTATTTGCGCAGAGAGAGTGGGTGGAATGCTATGCGTGCTTGCTGATTGGGCGGCTCTGAGTCTGTTGCGGTTGGTGCCACGGTTAGTGCTCTTCATTTGAAGTAAAATACTAGATGATCAAACATGTATTCAAAAGCGATGATCGCCCCTGTTGCGGGGTCTTACGAGCTGTTGTGCGTTGTTTGTGGATTGCTATCATTTTTCTGGCTTTGAGACCCATGTTTATGGTCGCCAAATCTTTGCGAAAATGTTTATATTTTCAAACATTTGCGGACAAAGATTTTGTTTCACTGTTTATGGGAGAAAATCTCCGCCAAAATATTCTCAAACATTTTGAAATGGGGCAAAAGTCGCTCGTTTGACAAAATATTCTCAAACATTTTGAAATGGGGCAGGTCGCGAAAATGTTTCCCAAGAGCGGCGGGATTAGTACACGACCGCCCCTTCCGTCCTCAACACCAACCACTGCGTAGCGCACACTCAACGTAGCAAGCTCATAGAGGGATCCGGACAACCCTAGAGTCACCGTGTCAATGTTGTGCCGGCTGATACATGGCGGGAGCTCGTCAAGCGTGCACTACAAAACAAACAGACAGGGGTGGTTTGGAGGGCACGGAGAAAGCGTGGTTTGTGTCTCCAAACGGCAAAAAGTCGGCTGCTTGAGAGGAGAGGTGATTACAACACTATCCAGCTCTCGTCCTCTAGACCATCGATTCATGTTTTGTCTTCTTGGGTGTCTTCTCCATCAACGGCTCTCATCCGGGTGTGCGTGGTTCAGCAGTGGACTTACTCAACAGGCAGGGAGGCGCGTCGCTGTGAACTCGATGTGTTGAAAAAGTCTTTTTTGGGACGGAGGAACAAGAGCTCTATATTCAAGTGAAAAATAGACCGAAAAAAACGTTGTGTCCACAACTTTGCGCGCATAACGATGTGCCTCCCTGCCGGCTGAGCGCGGCCACTGCCAACCCACGCACAACCGGATGAGAGTCGTTGATGGAGAAGACACCCAAGAAGACAAAACATGAATCGATGGTCTAGAGGACGAGAGCTGGATAGTTTTGTACTCACGTGTCCTCTCAAGCGGCCGACTTTTTGCCGTTGGGAAGCGCTGACGCACGTTTTGGTCTCTTTTTGACACCGAGAACATTTTTTCTCGCACGCCCGGAGCGCTATCGCCACATATTGGCGGGCACAGCATCAGCTCAGTGCATCAAGGGTTGTGGGGAGCCCTTGGCGAGCTCGTTCCATTCAGTTTCCATGACGCATTTGTGGTTTGTCTGTCACAAATCGTTTGGTAGCAGTCTATGGTCCATGACCTTAAAAAAGAAGTTGTACATATATATACGTCATAGACCATAGGTAGCAGTAGACCACGATTCCCGCCGCACGTGCGATGCATTTCGAGAAACCACACGATAAAGATTTTTTTGCCCATAAAAACGGTACTCAAATGTTCCTCTGGCAGATATTCGCACGCAAATGTTTGACAACATTTGAAGATTTTTTTCAAAGATTTGGCGACCATAAACATGGGTCTGAGAGAGTAGATAGTTCTTTGTCTGTGAAACCAGTCCCCGGCCCTTTCCCGGCGCTTTTACACACACTCTTTCTACACAGATTTGGAAGAAGCACGCCACGCGCGACTACCCGTACTCTTCACGCGTGCCCTGTTTTAGGTGCGGCTAGGTGGCGCGTTTGGATCCTCAGGGGATCTATCTTGTGCCCGGCTGTGGTCCTTCTTTTCCGCAAAGCATCTCTTGTCGAAAAGCACCGCAGGTGAGGTTCAAATTTCGTTGTATTTTTTCTGATCTTGTCACGGGTGTGGCACGATACACGCCTTCATTGATTGACCTCGGAAAAATTTCTTCCCTTTGCTGAGTTGGTGGTTTGCTTTTCTGCTCCCACCGCTCTCGCATTAGCATCAGCAGTACTAGTACTTTCAGTGTCAGCGACGGCAACTAGTTGTGTTCTGCGTGCCGGAAAATGCTTGTTAATGCCATGGTCTGGTTGGCGAATGCGCTTTTCCTACGCTTTTCCGTGACATTTGTAGATATTGAAATGTGTAAAAACGTGCCGCGAAAGCAGTCTCGGTTTGCATATTGTTCTCCTAAGTAGTGTTGTATTTTTCCGTTTGCCGTTGTGCGAATTTTGTGTTCCTCGCCATTTTTCCGCGCTTTCTCTCTCTTACACCCTTCCTCCGCCACAGGTTTCCTCCCGCTCTCCCCAAACGACTTCCCGCGCTCTAGATCCATGCCCCTCTTCGGCGCCGCTCTTGGATCGACGTGGATGCGAATGCGTGTGTGTGTGATGGGTGATGGGCGGGTCTTGCAGCTAGAGAATACATGGACGAAACCGGCGTGCCAAGGATGCATGGAGATTTGGCGGCAATTGCCTCCCCGACGTGGGCCACATAACCTTCAGGTGAGAAAAAGATCAATCCAGAAAAAAAACAGAACGAACTATTTTCGTTTTTTCATGAAAACGGGGCAAGGGGTCTATTGTTCTCGACACAACCACGCACAGCGGAGGTTTGACGAGCATATGTGTACTTGGTTTTGTTTTTCGTGAGTGTTAAAAGACCTTTGCCCCTTTTATGCTGCTGGTCCATCTTACTGCATGTGCTCCTACAAGTGTGCCACACCGCATACCGCCACACACGTGCTGTCTCGTTCAAACACACGAGTTTTGTCCCTGGATTGGACCTCTCCCCCCTTTCTCATCTTAATCTATCGTGACTGGCGGTGTGTGTGGAATCCATGTGTTGAGAACAAAGAATACAGCAGCAGATTGATCTGGCTTGGTTCATCGACCCCCTCGTTCCGGCTCACATAGAAACACGTGTATTGGGAGATGTGTACGTGAACACGATGTATACACTATCATTGCCAAACTAAATACATGAGGTCCTCCTTCCCGCCCAAGTTGCAGTTCTGGCGGCAAAGCGGGAAATGTTTCATTGTATATGCGTGTGTTCTGCGCGCTCGTTTTTGTCTTGGAATGATCAAAGTGTGGGTTTGGGAAACAACACTTTTTCCGCCTCTCTAATGGTGTGGCAATGATACCTTGTCTTGTGTGCAACAGCAGACACCCAATAGCGTGAATACACACGCTTGGGTATCGGAGGATCTTACCGCACGACTTCTTCATAAAAATCAGGATGAGAACCACTGTCGTTGGCGGTGAGGTCAACGACCTTACCAACTCCAAGCAATCAGTGTACCTTTTTAGGGTAAGTTAACCTGTGACCACGGGAATCGACCGCGTCGAGTGCTGGATCAGTACGGACATACGAAGGTACTGGGTAGAGAGAGATCGGAACGGTTTTTAATGTGAAGACAACAACAACAACAACAACAACAATCACGGCCCGGTCAGACACCGAACTTGAAGAGCTGGCTCCCGTCGTCCACGATGTCTCTTATAGCGACACAGACACACAATTGGAGGAACCGGCGCCCGCCTTTCACGCAGCCGATGCGGAAGTAGCACAGACTGACCGCCGCCGCCGCAGCAGCAACAGCGGTCCCGTGGGCCCCCTCATTCGTGCATGGGCCAAGCGCACCAGGAGGCTGAGCGACCACCTCGCCCCGGCCGTGTCGCGCAACCTCGCGAGGGTCCTTGATTTCATGGAATGGGAATATGCTTTCGGGTTCTGTTGTTGCAGCTCTCTCGGGTATTTCTTGCTCTAAATGCAGGTTTTAATGTCTTGTGTGTGCATCATGTCCCGCCCGTTATCGCAAGAGTTTCTTCTTGAAAAGGGGGAAGCGATTTGGCTTGACCAGCGGTGCGCGGTATGCGAGTTTCCTGTTGACGTTAAACTAGCCTCACCATTTCCACGTACTGGTCTCGCTCCCGATTTCTTAGAAAATGTGGACGTTTTTTTTTAATGACGACATATCCATCCAGTAGCTCCGTGACTTTAAGGCTCGACAAACGCTCCTTGTTTTGCACGAACAGATACACTTGGTCGTCGTGGTACCGTATTCCTACCTATTGTAAGCGTTTGTACCATTCCTGCACAAGTTGAAATATGGTGTTGGGAGTCGACGAGCACCGGCTCGATGTGGAGCTCGAGTTTACGGCGACTCAGAGCCATTTGATGCTTACAACACATAACAGTTTGGGTGATCCTGGCGCGCGCATCAATGGCGCTCTTTGTAACGTTCCAAACAAGAGCATTCCCCGTCGCGGAACCAACCCATTGTTTTGAAAGCCGTGTCAAGTATAAAAGGTGGCGTCTCACAACCAGGCCGTCAGATTTCCAATTCTGGCCGGCGCAAGCAATATTGAATTTTCCGAATTCTGCGAAACTGGTATCTTTTGTACGAAACCATTCTTCTGGTGATGTGCCCAAATACGCTAACCACTATCTTGAGACGTAGCGATAGAAAAACTCTATCATGTGCCGCATGGATAGGCAAAAGCCGCCGCTCGTGCTGTTGCTCATCGGCTTGGCCATGTTGGCGGCTGTCGGTTCGGGCATCTTCTCGCGCTGTCGGACATCGGCTGGGCCGTGGTGTCGGCCATCAGGTCCGGCACGTCCTCTTTCTGTCGCGCGTCTTCGTGGCTCGGTCGTGTCGTTGCCGGTCATTGGTTCGAGCAATGTCTCGTTCTGTTGTTGTTGGCCATCGATTCCGGCACGTCCTTTTTCTGTGGCGCTTTCTTCGCGGCTCGGCCGTGCTGTTGACGGCTATCGGTTCGAGCAAGTTTTCGGTCTGTGGCGCGTGTTGCCGGTCATCAGTTCCAGCACGTTCTCTCTGTCGCGCGTCTTCTCGCGCATCGGGCGTGTTGTTGCCGGTCATCGGTTCGAGCAAGTTCTCTTTCTGTCGCGCATCTTCGCGGCTTGGCCGTGTGGTTGCCGGCCATCGGTTCGAGCAAGTTCTCGTTCTGTGGCGCGTGTTGCCGGCCGTCAGTTCCGGCACGTCCTCGTTCTGTCGCTCGTCTTCGCGGCTCGGTCGTTTTGTTGCCAGCCATCGGTTTGAACAAGTTCTCGCTGTTTGGCGCGTCTTCGCGGCCTGGCCGTGTCGCTGCCCGCCATCGGTTCCGGCAAGGTCTCGTTCTGTGGCGCGTGTTGCCGGCCATCGGTTCCGGCACGTCCTCGTTCTGTGGCGCGTCTTCACGGCTCGGCCGTGTTGCCGGCCATCGGTTCCAGCAAGTTCTCGTTCTGTCGCGCGTCTTCGCGGCTCAGCCGTGTTGTCGATCATCCGTTGCGGCAAGGTTTCGATCTGTGGCGCGTGTTCGCGGCTCGGCCGTGCTGTTGCCGGCCATCAGTTCCAGCAACTTCTCGTTCTATCGCGCGTCTTCGCGGCTCAGCCGTGTTGTCGATCATCCGTTGCGGCAAGGTTTCGATCTGTGGCGCGAGTTCGCGGCTCGGCCGTGCTGTTGCCGGCCATCGGTTCGAGCAAGGCCTCGTTCTGTTGTTGCCGGCCATCAGGTCCGGCACGTCCTCTTTCTGTCGCGCGTCTTCGCGGCTCGGCCGTGTTGTTGCCGTTCGGTCCTGGCAAGGCCTCTTTCTGTCGCGCGTCTTCTTGGCTCAGCCGTGTCGTTTCCAGCCATCGGTTCGAGCAAGGTCTCGTTCTGTTGTTGCCGGCCATTGGTTCGAGCAATTTCACGTTCTGTTGTTGCCGGCCATCAGGTCCGGCACGTCCTTTTTCTGTGGCGCTTCTTCGTGGCTCAGCCGTGTTGTCGCCGTTCGGTCCCGGCAATGTCTCTTTCTGTCGCGCGTCTTCGTGGCTCAGCCGTGTCATTTCCGGCCATCGGTTCGAGCAAGTTCTCGTTCTGTTGTTGCCGGCCATCAGTTCGAGCACGTCCTCGTTCTGTGGCGTTTCTTCGCGGCTCGACCGTGATCTCGGCCGACGGTTCGAGCAAGTTCGCGTTCTGTCGCGCTTCTTCGCGGCTCGGCTGTGTTGTCGGCCATCCGTTGCGGTAAGTTATCGTTCTGTCGCGCGTCTTCGCAGCTCGGCCGTGTTGTTGCCGGCCATCGGTTCGAGCAAGGTCTCGTTCTGTTGTCGCCGGCCATCAGTTGGAGCAAGTTGTCGTTCTGTGGCGCTACTTTGCGGCTCGGCCGTGCTGTTGCCGGCCATCGGTTCGAGCAAGTTCTCGTTCTGTTGTTGCAGGCCATCGGTTCCGGCACGTCCTCTTTCTGTTGCGCGTCTTCGCGGCTCGGCCGTGTTGTTGCCGTTCGGTCCCGGCAAGGTCTCTTTCTGTCGAGCGTCTCCGTGGCTCGGCCGTGTCGTTGCCGGCCGTCGGTTCGAGCTAGTTGTCGTTCTGTGGCGCTTCTTCGCGGCTCGGTCGTGCTGTTGCCGGCCATCGGTTCGAGCAAGGTCTCGTTCTGTTGTTGCCTTTCAGTTGTTACCGGGCATCAGGGCCGGCACGTCCTCTTTCTGTCGTACGTCTTCGCGGCTCGGCCGTGCTGTTGCCGGCCATCGGTTCGAGCAAGTTCTCGTTCTGTCGCGCGTCTTCTCGCGCATCGGCCGTGTTGTTGGCCATCGGCTCGGCCATTTGCCCCGCATACATTTGCAAGATAGATCAAGGAGATAGCTGGCATCTCAAAACCAGGCCGTCTGGTTTCGGACTCTGGCTTTCACAAACAACATTCAACTTTCCAACATCCGTGAAACTGGTATCTTGATACTAAAACCAGTCTTTTGATGATGTTACCAGACACCGTACCCTCTACCATGAGATATACCCGTAGACATACATTGTAGCGTACCGCATGGGTAGAGAAACGCCGCCGCTCGTGCTGTCGTTGATCGGCTCGGCCGTGGTGTCGGCCATCAGTTCCGGCAAGTTGTCGTTCTGTGACGTGTCTTTCCGGCAGGGCCGCGTCGTTGCCGGCCATCGGTTCGAGCAAGTTCTCGTTCTGTGGCGCGTGTTCGCGGCTCGGCCGTGTTGTTGCCGGCCATCAGTTCGAGCAAGTTCTCGTTCTGCAGCGCGTCTTCGCGGCTCGGCCGTGCTGTTGCCGGCCATCGGTTGGAGCAAGTTCTCGTTCTGTCGCGCGTCTTTCGCGCATCGGCCGTGTTGTTGGCCATCGGCTCGGCCATTTGTCCCACATACATTTGCAAGAGAGATCAAGGAGATAACTGGCATCTCAAAACCAGGCCGTCTGGTTTCGGACTCTGGCTTTCACAAACAACATTCAACTCTACAACATCTGTGAAACTGGTCTCTTGATACTAAAACCAGTCTTCTGATGATGTGACCAGACACCGTACCCTCTACCTTGAGATATACCCGTGGACATACATTGTCGCGTACCGCATGGGTAGGGGAAAGCCGCCGCTCGTGCTGTCGTTGATCGGCTCGGCCGTGATGTCGGCCATCGGTTCCGGCCAGTTCTCGTTCTGTCGCGCGTCTTCGCGGCTCGGCTGTGTTGTTGGCCATCCGTTGCGGCACATCCTCGTTCTGTCGCGCGTCTTCGCAGCTCGGCCGTGCTGTTGCCGGCCATCGGTCCGGCAAGTTGTTGTTCTGTCGTGCGTCGATAGGTAAAGTAGATATGGCGTCTCGAAACCAGGCCATCAGATTTCAGGTTCTGGCTTTCACAAACAATGTTCAATTTGTCTCTTGATACCGAAACCAGTCTTCTGATGATGTGACCAGACACCCTAACCTTGACCTTGAGATATACCCGTAGACATACGTTGTAAATAGTACCGCATGGATAGACAAACGTCGCCGCTGGTGCTGTCGCTGATCGGCTCGGCCGTGGTGTCGGCCATCGATTCTGGCAAATTCTCGGTCTGTCGCGGCCACCCGTTTTGTCGACCATCGGTTCCGGCAAACTCTGGGTCTGTCGTGCGTCTTCTCGGCTCGGCTGTCTTGTTGCCCGCCATCGGTTCGAACCAGTTGTCGTTGTGTCGGACATCTGCTCGGCCGTGTTGTTGCCGGCCATCGGTTGGAGCAAGTTTTCGTTTGTCGCGCGTCTTCGCGGCTCAACCATGTTTTGGTTGGCCGTTGGTTCGAACAAGTTGTCGTTCTGTCCCGCGTCTTCGCGGCTCGGCCGTGTTGTTGTCAGCCGTGGTTCCGGCAAGTTGTCATTCTGTCGCCCGTCTTCGCGGCGCCGCTGTGTTGTTGCCAGCCATTGGTTCCGGCAAGTTGTCGTCCAGTCGCGCGTCTTCGCGGCTCCGCTGTGTTGTGGTAGGCTATCGGTGCGAGCAAGTTCTCGTTTTGTCTCGCGTCTTCGCGGCTCCGCCGGGTTGTCCGCCATCTGTTCCGGTAACGTGTTGTTCAGTCGCGCGTCTTCGCGGCTCCGCTGTGTTGTGGTAGGCTATCGGTTGGAGCAAGTTTTGGTTTCTCGCGCGTCTTCGCGGCTCGGCCGTGTTGTTGCCGGCCATCGCTTCCGGCAAGTTGTCGTTTGTCGCGCGTCTTCGCGGCTCCGCCTTGTTGTCCTCCATCGGTTGGAGCAAGTCGTCCTTCTGTGGCGTGTCTTCGCGGCTCGGCCGTGTTGTGGTTGGCCGTTGGTTCGAGCAAGTTGTTGTTCTGTCCCGCGTCTTAGCGGCTCCGCCTTGTTGTCCGCCATCGGTTGGAGCAAGTTGTCGTTCTGTGGCGTGTCTTCGCGGCTCGGCCGTGTTGTGCATCACCGTTGGTTCGAGCAAGTTATCATTCTGTCCCGCGTCTTCACGGCTCGGTCGTGTTGTTGTCAGCCGTCGGTTCCGGCAAACTCTCGGTCTGTCGTGCGTCTTCGCGGCTCGGCCGTGTTGTTGCCGGCCATCGGTTCCAGCGAGTTCTCGTTCTGGCGCTCGTCTTTGCGGCTCGGCCGTGTTGTTGCCGGCCGTCGGTTCGAGTAAGTTTTCGCTCTGTCGCGCGCCTTCACGGCTCGGCCGTGTAGTCGCCGGCCGTCGGTTCGAGCAATTTGTCGTTCTGTGGCTCGTGCTTTCGCGGCTCGGTCGTGTTGTTGCCGGCCGTCGGTTCGAGCAAATTGTCGCTCTGTCGCGCGCCTTCGCGGCTCGGCCGTGTTGTTGCCGGCCATTGGTTCGAGCAAATTGTCGTTTTGTTGCGCGCCTTCACGGCTCGGCCGTGTTGTTGCCGGCTATCCGTTCGAGCAATGTGTCGTTCTGTCGCGCGTCTTCGCGGCTCGGTCGTGTAGTCGCCGGCCGTCGGTTCGAGCAATTTGTCGGTCTGTGACTCGCGTCTTCGCGGCTCGGTCGTGTAGTTGGCGGCCGTCGGTTCAAGCGAGTTGTCGTTCTGTCGCTCGCGCCTTCGCGGCTCGGCCGTGTAGTTGCCGGCCATTGGTTCGAGCAAGTTGTCGTTCTGTTGCGCGCCTTCACGGCTCGGCCGTGTTGTTGCTGACCGTCGGTTCGAGCAATGTGTCGTTCTGTGGCTCGCGTCTTCGCGGCTCGGTCGTGTAGTTGGCGGCCGTCGGTTCGAGCGAGTTCTCGTTCTATCGCGCGCCTTTGCGGCTCGGCCGTGTTGTTGCCGGTCGTCGGTTCGAGCAATTTGTCGTTCTGTCGCTCGCCTTCGTGGCTCGGCCGTGTTGTTGCCGGCTATCCGTTCGAGCGAGTTCTCGTTCTGTGGCTCGCCTTCCCGACTCGGTCGTGTTGTTGCTGGCCATCGGTTCGAGAAATTTGTTGTTCAGTCGCTCGTCTTCGCGGCTTGGCCGTGTTGTTGCCGGCCGTCGGTTCGAGCAATTTGTCGTTCTGTGGCTCGCGTGTTCGCGGCTCGGTCGTGTAGCTGCCAGCCATCGGTTCGAGCGAATTCTCGTTCTGTGGCGCGCCTTCGCGGCTCGGCCGTGTTGTTGCCGGCCGTCGGTTCGAGCAAGTTCTCGTTCAGTCGCGCATCGGCCGTGTTGTGGTCGGCCATCGGCTCGGCCGGTTTGTCCCACATTCATGTGAAAGATAGATGAAGTTGATAGCGGGCGTCTGAAAACCAGGCCATCAGATTTCAGATTCTAACTTTCTTAGAGCCTTCCAACATCTGTGATCCCTGGTTTCTTGATACCAAAACCAGTCTTCTGATAATGTGATCAGATACCGTAACCACTTACTTTGAGATATCCCCGTAGACATACATCGTAGCGTACCGCATGGATAGCCAAACGCCGCCGCGCGTGCTGTCGCTGACCTGCTCGACCGTGATGTCGGCCATCGGCTCCGGCAAGTTTTGTTCTGTTGCGCGTCTTCGCGCCTCGGCCGTCTTGTCGGCCATCGGTTTTGACAAGTTCTCATTCTGTCGCGCGTCTTGGCTGCTCGGCCGTGTTGTCGGCCATCGGTTCTGGCAAGTTCTCGTTCTGTCGCACATCTGCCCGTGTTGTCGCACATCGACCCAGTCCACTTAACAGTACTTTCTTATCCATGTGGTACAGTACAGCGTACTTTTACAAGTACATCTCAAGGTAGGGGCTAGTGTGTTTGGTCATGTCATCAGAACAATGGTTGATGTAGTGAGAGACCATGTTAACAGATTTCGGAAAATTTAATTTAGTTTGCGAAGGCCAGAATTTGAGATCAGTGGCCTGGTTTGATATGCCAGCTCTCTGCTGACCGTGTCACTTCCTATCCATGCGGTACATTGCAGAGTATATCTTCAACTTTATGTCAAGGTCGAGTTTAGGGTGTCAAGTCATGTCACCAGAAGACTGGTTTAGTTCCAAGAGACCAGTTTCACAGACTTATGAAAACTCAACATAGTTTGCGAAAGCCAGATTTTGAAATCTGATGGCCAGGTTTTGAGATGTCAGCTCTACTCGATCTCATTTTCAAAAGAATGCGGGACAACATGGCCGAGCCCATGGCCGACATCCTATCTACCCGTCTTCGCCGTGTGCAATTTATATGTACCGGTCACGACCCCGACTTACCGACCGATCACGATCCCGTGGTTCTCCCGAGTTTTCCTGCGCTTTGACGTTTTCTTTCAGATTTCCCCCATTCTCTTTCTCGTACCCGAGGAGCGCGCCGTCTCGCTTGCTGTTGTACCTGTCCGTGAGATGCGAAGGGGTGAAGAGAAATGGTGTTTTCATAATTTGTTTTTTTCAATACAACGTGCACTTTCGCTCTTCTCCAATTCTACACCACGCAGCTGGACAAGCCACCAAATGAACCTTCGGCCGGTTGACCATCCTCTTCATAGGTGGCAGCCTGCGAACAATCGATGTAGCACGGTGGGTGTCGCTTGGTCAACACTACGCGCATACGCCTACAGGGCCGTTGAGGGAACCAACGGGTGCGCCATCTCGAACGTGCTGGAGGGAAAGGGAGGGAGGGAGGGATGGAATGCAGGGTGGGTTGGTGGGGATTGTGCTTTTGCTGTGGCTATGACTCAGGCCTACATGGAAACTGAACCGAATATGAAGGTGAGCTGCATGAAGAATTGAGGTGTGTGCGTGTGCGTGCGTGATCGTATCCTTTTGTCTGCGGCGGCAGCGGTGGCAGCATCAGGAGAGAAGGGTGATACGTGGTATTGCGCGAACGGCACAAGTGCTCTACGCGTGCTTTACGTTTGTGAAGCTTTTGAGATCCTCCTGTCGGATAGAAAAATGACTGAAAATAGATGTGTGGAACAGCTGTGTATCAACAGCTTCACAACCCCCACTTCTGCCTTGTGCACGGTCGAACCACGCGAGCTACAGCCGTAGTAACTCCTCCCTGCCACCCATCCAACTATTGCTGAAAACAAAAAGGTTTTGACACTCGCCCCAAATGGCGGGGCTTTTCTTCACTGACAGGTTCCGTAAAATGTAGTTAAGCGTTCACCTTATCCACAAACCGCTGAAACAGCCGTTCATCCCTCTGACTGAAAAACGTATTCTCCCAACGGAACCATTTCTCTCCCTCTACAAGCTGCGAAGCGTCCCTCTTCTGCAAAAGAGCACGAAACAGCAGTCTACCACTACAACTGTACTTCGCGAGAGAGGCTCGAATCTCTCCCGCAAACTCAAGTCTCCTAGCGCTCAGTTTCTTCCCGTACGGCCGCGCGCCCTTCTCTGTCGTTTCTCCCGTGCAAGCGGAGTTCACTACCGCCCCCAACACTTCACTACCCACGGTGTGCGCTGCGGTATTCGCTGATGCCGCCATGTAGCTGTTTCTCAGAGTGGTGCTCGAAACTTGTAGAAAGCTACTGAAGTTCTCCAAGTTCGAGCCACTGATTTGTCCAGAGTGAAGGGCATGCGTGGACCAAAAGGTTCGACAGACATGAGGTCCAAAATTGGAGATGCCCAACCAATGCATGCCAATTCTCTTGAAGCGCGACGATACGTCTTTCTGGGTCCAGCTCTGACCCTTGGTGTTGACAAACAGCCTCCTGGCTTCATTGTCTAAGCATAGTGTGCCGCAAAACCTGTGTCCCACGATAGCTATGAACCGTGTGATCATGGACTGATCTGGCGACAGCATAAAGTGTGACACAGGCGATGCGGACGAGGTCCCTCCTGAAGATGCAGGTTTGAACCTTCTGTTCTTGAACGAAAACTTGTAGTGCGTCGCATCTGGCACGAGTACAAACTCGTCGACGGTTGCTTCTCGCAGCACCTGCGAGCGCTGGCACGAGAAGCTCAGGAGAAGAAGTGTACAGAGGTTAGCCACGATACGTAACCCCCGCAGTTAGCACGTGCTTGTACAGCTGTTCTCCCTCTTCCTGTGTAATGCGCAGGAAGGCGGCCGGGTACTCGAGGCTTGCCCCCAGCGCTTTCCCAATCAATTTCTTGAGGGGTTTCCAAACCTGCCCCGAGATAGTCTTTAGCATTGTGTGCATGAGATCAACTGATTTCGGGTCTGTGGGGTCGAGCATCTTCCCTCCCTCAATCTTTTTGTTCATGCCGGCGGGGTCCATGTTCGTAGCAACGACCCGCTCCACCTTGTCCTTTTTTCGTGCCTTCCACAGCTCGCAATCGAAGTGTGCCAAAATCTCATTTAGCTTGTTGCTGACACTGTCGTCAAACAGAGACGACCCTCCTTCCAGCCTGCTTCACTCCGCTTGGACCTTGAGGCACGCCGTCTCTCCATAGGTAGAAAAGATGCTGCCTAGAACCCCGCCGTCGATTTTACCAATGGCTTCGACCGGTTTGTCCCTGATGACATCAATGACGCCGACCACAGCCCCGGATTCGACCCCGTGCTTCGAATGTTGTTTGTAGGATCGCACCAAAGCCGCGATGCTGTTCATGTCATCTGGGGCCGTCATGGTTGCTCGAAACACGGCGTAGACATCGGCAATGTGCACACCCTTTATGTACTTGTGCTCCCACGCTTTCTCGAGCATCGTGTAGTTGATGTTCCGATGATGCGTGTCGATGGCGGCGAACACCTTTTTCCAGTTGGTTTGAAAGCTTTGGATGGGCCCGTCGAAAAATTGCGACGGGCACTTGAATCTCTGCTCCATCGCTCGCCTTTCCGTGACGAAGAGTGGTAGGATGATGGACTCGAGGCAGCAGGGCCGGGCCAAAACCGCCGTTGCAAACCAGAGTAGGGACAGCGCCATGGAGCACGAGGCGTATACAGACGAACTGCCGACTTGTCCCCGCTTCGAAAAAATCATGGAGAACTCGCGCTTGGTAAAAAAACTGAACCTCTCGTCCTCTCCCTCCACATTCATCTTCATGAAGGCCAGTATGTTTGCCGAAGTGTCCACCCTGTACGGAAGTCCAATAAAGACCGAGCGCGTGGAGCCATTTCTCTTGAGCCTGTCTACGGCGTTGCGACGTTGTTCGAGTTTGATCCTCCCCTTTTCCGAGAAGCTGTCCAACTGCGCCCAATGATACGTTGCGGCATTCAGCTTAATTATGTTCTGCAACAGCTTGGGGAAAAGCTGGGTGTACACAATGAATCCCATCAACGTCTTGTTATTGTGGAACGACTCGGTCCAGGCAAGCTTTTCGCCTTTGGGCAAGTGATCAAAAGGTTTCCCTTTGCTGCTCCTGGACTCGTAGAACACCTTGACCTGCGTGGGCGTCGGCGCGCTGAAGACGTTGTCGATCGTGACCGGGCACCGGAAAGTCATTTTCGTGAGCGTTTTCGATTCGGCGGCGTCTTTCTCATTGAATGCCGTGTTGTCGAGCGTCGTTACAGGTTCTTGAGCTGACGACGAAACTTTCGCGCGCTTGTTGGCGCGAGAAGAGGCCATGGCTCGGAATGAGGCTGGGGGCGGGCCTCATGCCACACCAAAGTTATTTACTCACAATCAACCGATCTTGGTGAAAGCATCGCTTGGTTCCTGTGGTTTCCGTACCGTGCCCTGGTCTGAGTTGTGGTCGGAGTCCCGTCCGCTGCCACTTCCGGCGGTTCCCCGTACCGCGCCCTGGTCTGAATTGTTGTTCGAATCACCACCAGTGCTACTGCTACCCCCGCCACCAACCGCTGTATATTTGGTGAGCAGACACTTGGTAATGGGAATGGTCTCGCTGTGCACCTTGTTGTTGATGCGACAACTCGTTTTGCGGAAGTTATGGGGCGGACGTCAACAAACAGTCCAGGCACCAGACAAGGCAAAACAGTATCGCGTTCGTGTACAAATGTGCTGTCGTCCACCTCGGAGACGTCACTCCTCATGAAACGGAAGACGTTCCGTCCTTCCTCGTGTTCGACAGAGCACAAGGGAGGGAAGTCAGTCTACGCCGACCGATATTATTCAACTAGTACTCGTGCCCAATGGTGTAAAAAGCCGGGAAGTTCTCAGCCTACCCTATCTCGTCGGTGGCTGCTTGGTTTGACAGGCTTACCCAAAGAGCACGGGTTCGACCTGGAGCACCGTAATAATTTGAGGACTTCCACGACGTTGCACGGTAACATTCTCCATATGAACAGGTTGAAGCGGGACACACAGCGGAGGAGATAAATCGATCACAGGAGCCGTATTGGAAGATCGTGCGTCTTCCGCCTCCGCTGCCTGTTTTTGCGCTTACGTTCAAGCGTGTGAAACGGCTGCGAGACTTACCACGTAAACTAGAGACGTCGCGACCTACAGGATGCTCTTCGATGGAGCAGTGGTGGCGGAGTTATAGTTGTACGGGAGTGTACTGTAGTGTTGGAAAACCAACATTCGAACTGCCGTCTAAACGTATTGTAACTAAATAGATTTGGGATAGATTTGGGACGTCTCGACCCGGCAGAACCCACCCATTTTAGCTCCTTGCTAGGTGATTGGCTTGGGATGCATTCCTTCGTCATTCTTTCGAAAATATAGGGGCGATGGGCCTACAGGAAGTGATCGACTTGGGTAAAACAAAATTTTGAATCGGGTCGATTGTGAACTGGTCCCAACTTAGCTTCATATGATTTCATTTCCAAACGTTGCAACTTCAACTTTTCCCAACAATATTCAAAATAGAGACGTTCGGAACCAGTTCGCTGAGCGTCTGATTTTCAGGGGAGAAATGCCCCGGCCCTCCGCAACCTAAACCATACCAGTCAGAGTGGGACACGACAACTGGGGGGTGGTAATCGGAGCTTTGGGGGTCTTGAGGGCGTGGCATCGGAAAGGTAAGGCAGCGATTCTTGGTGAGACATCAAAACTTCGGTTCCTTGTCTACGCTAGGTTCGAAAGGGACGTCGAGTGTAGCGATTCATTGGTCGTGTGCTTTGGTCAAGCTGTTGCGGACAGTCTCCATTTGCGCCTTTTCAAACAGTCTGCGCCTCTTGGTCACCCAGCGCGCTAGGATTTCCACAAACTACAGCGAGACTGCTACTGTTTCCCAGTGATGGAGTACTTGCGTTGTTCAGCCGTTTGTATTGTACTGCAACAGGGATCCGGTCGCTGTTAGTATCGGGTATGGGTACACAAGAGTAGACCGGGGTAGCGCTCAGAAATATTATTTTTTGATAGTCCAGCTGCACACATCGTAGTGGCGATCTTCTATAGACTAGGAGACAAAGCAATCGCTATTGTTATTCAAAACGGAGAACTTTCGTCCTTTGATAGAGGCAGCCTGACCCAAAGGAGGAGCTTGACCGCAAGAGAACGTTCTTAGCGATCATCATTGTAGCAATAGCTCCAGCATACCTGTAGGTCACCTACTTGGCTCTCGGCATGGATTCAGGTCTGTCCAAAGCCTTGCGCAAGAGAACGGTATTTTGCGACCATCACACTAGCAACAGCTCCAGCATACCACTATGTCACCCATTTCGCTCTCGGCGCCCGCAAAAACAATGGCGGCTACGTTCGTCCATGCAACTATGGGGATTGTGGGCGGTCTATCGCGGACCCAGCTCTGTCCTTGAAGCCTTGTGTTCCCGCCGACATGATATGCCCCAGCAGGGACTGGACACGATCGCGGGATGTACATCGCTCAAAATGTGTGGTCAGGAGCTCATGCTGCTGATCGACTGCCGGCGCTACTTTTCGAACAGATATGAGGACCGACGGTTGGATGTTGGCGTGCTTCCTCGTGCACCACTCGCACTATAAACGGGTCGTTGCTTTTCCATATGAGTCCGTCTCCTTGGCTTGGACGTATTTGAAGTTGTCGAAAAACGCGGTAGTATTCTTTCCTGAATGCATACGATCTTTGCCGCAATATGGCACATGGTGTGTACTCGCCTGCGTTCGTCGTCTTCGTCGGTAGTGGCATGTCGTCCATCGGTGACGGACAGCATGGCATCACACTTGGTGATGCTGAAACGTTTACTTGTAGTCGATGGTAGGGGTAGAGGCGTGTGATGGTGTGTACGCGTGCACCGGTCGCAACTTTCGGCGAGACTGTCGGGACCGTTATTGGGAGAACAGAGAACCGATCTTCATGTTCCGTTGGTTCCCTGTCGTTCTCGGTGTTGTGGTTGTGGATTGCTGGACGCACCATATGGTGGGCACGATCTTTACCAATCCTTGCTACAATGTAGCACATACCGTATTAGTATGTACTCGCGTTCGCCCTCTACGCGCCGCCAAAGGTGAAGGAATTGGTGGAGTGATATGATGAAGATGCATGCGCGGCTGTGCCGTTTCGTGCTGTGTTGTTGCTGTATTACATATAACTGCTGCTGGCTGGACACGTAGACCACATGGGCGCATATGTCCTGATCACCAGCTGCTGACAGTCCTCCAGTGTACATCTGCTGGACTGCCGTTCTCTCCGACGCGTTATGCAGTGAGGGCCCTCCTCCAATCCTCGGATGGCGTCTATACATCGTCGGCGACGTACTCATATCCGCCAAAGACTCAATCTAGGCACACAACAACTGTACTCATACCCGCCAAGGCTCCACCCAGTTACACAACAACTGAAAAATATGCCAATATGCGGGATTTTTTTTTCATATTTTTCGACCGCAGTCTATTTTCAAGTAAAATTACGGTCGACGGTCGACGGTCGACGGTCGACGACGACGTTCTGCGAGTATTTAATAGGATGATGCAGAATACCTTGCCGTAGCCCGTCGAGGGTGCTGGCCGATCGGCGACGGCTGTCCAATCACCATGTTGTACAAAGCGCCTTTTTCTTCCCTCTGGCAGCTCCAAACTGTACGTTCCGCGTATGCATATGCATGCAATCCACGAACACACAACAACAACAACAGCAGTCGGCCTGGCGACAGATGCGCTCTCCCACCTCATCAGCGGGGCCGCGACGATGAAGGACGCCACCGTGACCCGTCAGCAGTCAGTCGCAGATCACTCGTTCGTCCAGCTCCGTCCAACATTTGAAACCCCCCATGTGCTGCCACCTTGTCGAGGGAAGTGTCAGCGGAAGCCCCGCTGCTGCCGCTTCTTTGCCATTTGTCATGCACACTGACACTTCGCCACACGGGGCGCGGAAGCACCGTCCTTGACGGCAGACAAAAAACAGCAAAAAAAAAAAAAACTTCAAAATGGAGGTAACCAGGCGTCTAGATTGTGGTCTAGACCACAACAAGTTATTATCCGCAGCGATACTACAGCTGAAGAACATCCAGGACCTCAGCTATCCAAACCACCCGTTGGAGACTCATGTTAGTACATTCGGAGTAGAACAAGTACAAATCTTGGCTTCGGGCGCGGCGTGTGCTGCACCGAGCTCCGTATTAATTATTACTACTGCTGCTTGCTCGAGCGTCTTGCCCTACCGCGAGGCAGCTCCGGTGATACATTCACAGAGCTAGCAAACACCCAACATGCACCAGAACCTAAATTGTGAGTACGATAACAGTAGTAGTACACCGAGGTTCAATTCTGTCTGGCGCCGACGACGAGGCTGCTGCTACATAGATACGGCTCTGCTGGTCTTCTTGGATCGGCCCCCGAATGCGGGGGGATTCAGCACCCTCCCGGTACCCTGAGACTCATAATGTTATTATCATGTGCTGCTGCTGTTGAAGTAAACTCCATGCAACTCAACCACGCGGCCAGAGCAACCAGACCACCCTTCTACCTGCCAACACACGCACACGCACACACACTTTGCAGCGAGGAGAGGACGGGAAAGAGGGTTTGGAAGGTGCCTAAAATGACCTAAAAGGAGCCCTCTGAGGGGGCCCGCAGATGGCATCCTGCATCACGCCAGCTGTGATTTCTCCGCACACACGCCCACATCAATCCTACCTATAGTATACATCAAGCCACGAGGTTTAGATTGGGACGGGATCAAACAACAAACGAGGGGAGGGGTTGCCGGAGCTCTTGGTTCAAAGTCTTAGAGTGGTGGCTTTGCAAACGAGAGGAGCGTGATACGGCAAGCGAGATACCGCACTCTCCCCAGCGACCCGTTTTACTCCGTCGTTGGCTGGTTGGTGAGTTCCCGATTTGTTTGGCACATTGTTGTAATTCACTTCCTGGCACTTGCCTTTGTACAATACCTGTGGTACACTTCTTTTCGGTGGAGGCGTGCTCAGGTGTTCATTCCATCTGGAAAGAATGCCGTGGCTAGCTGTACTATGTATTTTCCCTTCCAATTACCGACAAGCGCTCAGTGTGAGCGTTTACATGTTTACTTAACCCTTACGTGACTGGGTTAATTTGATTTTTTTTTGTTTTTTTCCCCACAACTGGCTCTCTGCGGTCAAAGATCTTCCAAGCATGCGTGTACACCCGTAAATCACGGCGGCAAGGATGGTGCAGCAGTGGGTCCATGTGTGGGGCTCACAGGGATGGGGACGCGGTATATGTAAGGGTGACGAACAGGAGTACAGTAGTACTACTGCTGTACAGCAGTAGCAGCTATGCGGAGAGAAACAGACTGCTGTACAGCAGCAGTAGTTTCTGAGCAGGTGTGCATGCCTGTCTCCGACAGCAACCATCCGCACAGAGGATGTACCTGTGCAAGCAATACCTGTTGGCACATCTTCTCCACCTCATCCTTGGACAGAGCATACGGCAAGCGCAAATGCTAGCGGCGCTAGACGCGAAGACGCTGACGGGAAACCGCCTCACAGAAGCGCCAGATCGACAAAAAAACGGCCCGCTCATCAGAGAATCGAGACCATCATCCACTATCGCACAAAATGCATAAAAATCGTGATAAATTTAACTGTTCTGTACTACAAATAGAGAGCTGTGATCGGAGCTGTAGTCCCGAAACCCCTTGCCTTTGAGCGAAATTTTGTACACAGCAGACGAACCACCCTTCACTCCCAATATTGGGAACCACACGCACCGCAATCACAACAACATCAAGCACCGAGGCAGTACGTTAGCATCGGCTCCGGTGTGCGCTTTCTGTGCTCTCCCACGCGGATGCGGCACCGGGTTGATCACATGTTCAGGGTGCTGTATGTACCAGTGGTGGTATTTTGCGTTTGAATCTTGGACAGCCGGTAGGCAGTAGATTGGATCTGGAAAGGATATCTGCCCCACGTCAGAGAGATTAGGCACGGGTGAATAGTATTGTACTATGTGAGTCCTGTGCGCATTGCTGATAAGCGTGCTTTTGGGGTGGGCTGCCTGTGTCTCCCTGCTGGTCTCTATGTATGTTTTTTGCTCTTAGCCGAGGCACAACGGCGATCTTTCGGCACGCAAAGTGATCGGAGCTGAGAACGGAGCTGAATCGGCCTGTAGTCACATAAGTCTTTTCCAAATCTGCTAGCAGAAACAAGCAAGACAGAAAATAAATACTGTTCTGCCAACCGAAACAATCACGTGCGTTCGCGTTCGCGGGAACGCGGGAAGCGCATGCTCTGCATATAAACGGTCTACTATGTCCGAACCAGAGCTTCTCTCACGCAATTCATCGAAATCTCTGCAACACCGTCCATTGCACTGCTGTGCAGTGCACAGCTTTTTTCAGACTGCTGTATAGCAGTAGCAGGGCGTCTTTTGCAAGTTCGGTACAAGGCTGGTTGCTCATTCTTCCCGCATTCTCCCTCATCATTGGTGATGGGGATGGGGAGGTGTGGTGACTTGACTGGACTCCAAATCGCAGGCAAGTTGGCGGGGTGTTGGCGGGATTGAGATTAGCCGCGTCGCTACATATATCAACTCCGTGCAGGTTCCCTGAGCGATGGCTTCCACGGACCGTGAAGCATTGATTGCCCTGTTTCGTTTGACCTGCGGGTATGGATGGAGCCGAAGAGGCAACTGGGGCACAGATGCCGAGCTAGCGACATGGGATGGAGTCCAAGTTAACGGCCAGGGCCGAGTGGTCAAGCTTGGCCTGGCGGCGAACAACCTCCAAGGTTAGTTCTTGTGCATTTGTTTCTTCACGTGCTTTCCTCTAGAGATAAATGTGCTTGACCATCCTTACGAATTCGTGGAGAAAGAGATGCTTGATACAGCTTACAGCTTCTATTATAGAACGCGTGTCCTCCCTTTGGCGTTGGCAAGTAGCCTTCTAGAATGCCGTTGAAAAAAAAATGCACTCCCTCACCGGTTAACTTGTTGTCAAAGATTGACAGACGCTAAAGATTGAAAATTAACAGACACTCCAGCTTGCTGAGAGCTCCCAGCGCCGCGGGAATAGATCCTTCGAGGGGAATGTACACAGCGGGGTTAATTAAAGGAGTTGGTTTGAAAACTTCAATAATTAACCCGGCTTAGAAGCCACCTACTCACCCACACGGGATTCATCTTGAAAATTCATGCGATTTTTTTTCAACACATCCAGACAGTTAGACCTCGAGATTACGCCGTTAGGCCGAGTCTTACGTCGTGATTATTTCGGAGATTTTTTTTTCTCTCGGTGGGGGGGGGGTGGTCTGCAAGGGAAAAATGATCTGGATCCATACGAACGTCTTACGGTTCCTCGAGACAGATTTTTTTCTCACGGGGGAAAAAAAGGGCCGATTCAAGTCGTTGCGGGTCACAACATGCTTCAGTTCACGGTTTTGGCTCTTGTGCGACCAACAAGACACCAAATGCCCTGTTTTGGTGTCGCCTCCAGAGGGCATGTATATAATCGCACGCCAGTGACTGCAGTTTGTGGATGTCGTCGGCCAAAGGCCTCTCTCGGGCATGCGTTGTGGATTGATCACGCTCGGAGCAACCAGAAAAAAAAAGGCAACGTTCAAAAAAGTCAACATCGCAACACACTTCGGTTCACGTTTACAGGCCGTGTGCAATCAAAACTGGACAATACGCTCTGCTTCTGGGACGCGGGCAGAGCGATTGTGTGTGATCACACTCCATTGGCAGTAGTTTGTGGATGTCGTCGGCCGAAAGCCTATCTCTGGCATGTGTTGTGGACTGGTAGCGGGTGACACACGGAGCAAACACGCGGCGGAACAAGAAAAAAGTCAAAAAGTCAACACCGCAACGCACTTCGGTTCACGTTTACAGCCCGTGTGCAATCAAAACTGGACATTATGATCTGTTTCTGGGACGCGAGCAGAGGGTACGCATATGATCACACGCCACTGGCTGCAGTTTGTGGATGTCGACGGCATAAAGGCTCTCTCTGGCGTGTGTTTTGACTGGTCACACATGCAGCAGGCACAAAAACGGCTCTTTTCGGCCCAAAGGCAGGAACGTCAGCGGAGCAATGTGGCAGGGTTGACGTTATCGGCTCGTGTGCGGCCAACACGACGCAGAACGCCCTGAATTTTAGATACCTGCAGAGGGTTTGTGCATGACCTCATGATACTGGCCTCTGTTTGGCCAGCAGAAGGTGTAATTCCTCGTTCTGGCACGATCGGGGTGTGACCAGGGGGTACACCCCCCCATTTCTAACAACGATTTTCCAACAGGGTCGCTGTTGGAAAATGGGCCAATTTTCTAACAGGCCGGCCGGAATCGTTGTTGGAAACTGCCCTGTTGGATTTTGGGCTGTTGAAAAATGCCATTTTCCTACCCGTAAGACGCCCAAATTATTGTTTTGGCTCAGAAAAGGACCCCCCCCCAAAATCCAATCCGGAAATAATCACACCGTAAGACTAAGCCTTAACGACAAAAAAAAAACAGCGCGCAGACCACCAAAAAAAATGTTTTTTTTTGCACAACCTCGGTGGCCGATTTGGAATTGACTTCAATAAAGACAAGAAAGTGGGAGTACGTATTCCTGGCTCCTGGTGGAGAGTTGACTCTTCATATTGCATGACACCAGTCTGTAGAACACACTCAAGGAAACACCGGATCAGTTTTTTTCCTCCGCAATTTGGTTGCCGCAAACGTATGATATTTAGAGTACTTTTCCGCCGATGCTCCATTTTTCCCCCCTTGAACCCAATAATCTGTTTCTGGCGATATTTAGCTTTGGTTTGTGCGCCCACAACACAAAAAACCGCGCCCCAATCCAAGGCGTTGCCGTTGAGGAATAGCTTCTCCCGTTTTGGCTGTCTTGGGCAAGAGTTGAGGGGTGATCACCCAAAAAATCGTACCAGAAAAAAAGAGAGCATCCACTCACTGGTCTAGAAGCCGGGGCGTTGTTTTTGTTTTGACCCGCAACCATCACTCCGTTTTCCTTCTTCCACTTACAGGCCCCATTCCGCCGGCGCTGGGAAAGCTCGCAGCGCTTCAAGATCTATACCTCAACGGGAACCAGCTAAGCGGTGAGACACTGTTTGAATGAGTTAAGAAAAATGCCCATGAATTTTCAGGATGAATCCCGTGTATGGCGTTGGCAGGACCGTTTTTCTAGACGCCGGGGGATTAATTTTGTTTTCTCCCGCCAACTTTTTGTTTTCCCTCCGTCTGGCAGGCAACATTCCGCCAGAACTAGGAGATCTCCGACAGATGCAGAGGCTGTGGCTCCGCGACAACCACCTCACAGATACACCTATTTTATTTTGATGGTCGGCTTCAAAATTTTCTAGCAGTGGTCCATGGATGAATGCCAGAAAAAAAACAAAACCGACCATCAAAGTAAAATAGGTACCTGTGAGGTGGTTCTCGCTGAGCTGCAGCCACTGCAGCCGTCGGAGATCTCCTAGCTCTGGCGGGATGTTGCCTGCCAGACGAAGGGAAAATAAGAATTTGGCGGGATAAAAACAAGATTAATCCCCCGGCGTCTAGAAAAACGGTCCTGCCAACGCAACGGCGGGACTCATTCTAAAAGCGGTAGGTTTGGCTGTTGAAAAAAATGTATGTGGCCCTCGCCTCTCACCTGTAAGCTGGTTGCTGTAAAGCCAAAGCACATTCAGTTCCGTGAGGGCTCCCAGCTCCTTGGGTATGGGCCCTGCACAAAGGATCATGCGAATCATGAAATCAGGAATTTGACAAGCTTCTAGACAAGCGGGAAACAAAAAAACAAATTACCGGCTGCTCTATTTTCAAGACAACTAATCTCCGGAGATCTTGTCCCACCCACTAGTTGGCGTCTAGTTGGCGTCCACTCACTGGTCTAGAAGCCGGGGCATTATTTTTGTTTTGACCCGCAACCATCTCTCCGTTTTTCTTCTTCCACTTACAGGTCCCATTCCGCCGGCGCTGGGAAAGCTCGCAGCGCTTCAACATCTGTCCCTCTACGGAAACCAGCTAAGCGGTGAGACACTGTTTAGATGTGTTGAAAAAAATTCCCATGAATTTTCAAGAAGCCCCATCCCATCGGAGCTGGGGCACCTTTCAGCACTGAAGGAGCTCGCCCTTTCCGGCAACCCGCTAAGTGGTGGGTGAACACGTGACTTGATAGCTCTTTCGCGACCGATTCGGCGTGAGTGGGTACGTTTGGTTTAGTATATCGATCTCCGTAGATCCCGTCCCGCCAACGCATACACGGGATTCATCCTGAAAATTAATGGAATTATTTTTTCAATACATCTAAACAGTGTCTCGCCGCTCAGCTGGTTCCCTTGGAGGTACAGACTTTGAAGCGCTGCGAGCTTTCCCAGCGCCGGCGGAATGGGGCCTGTAAGAATCCCGTGTATGTAATACACGGGGTTCATCCCGCACGACTTCTCACCGGTCAGCTGGTTATTCGAAAGGTAGAGAGACGTCAGTGCTGCGAGCTCTCCCAGCTCCGGGGGAATGGGCCCTGGAGCGAAGTGCAAGCAGGAATTCAGCGGGAATTGAGCGGGGAAAAAAATAAAAATTACCCGGCTTCTAGAAAAGCAGTTACTCACACTAAATGGCCGCCAACGCACCACGATCTACGGAGATCGAATATCTCGAAAAGAGAGAGCCGGGTGATTAAATTCTACTTCCCCCGCAAACGTATATTACTTGTTTGCAGGTGCGATCCCGCCGGAGCTGGGAGGGCTTGGTAAGCTGGAGATACTTTGGCTCCAAAACAACCAACTCGCAGGTGAGACATGCATACATGGATATCGCCTGCGCCGTGGACGCCAACAAACCTTTTTTTACTCTATCCGCCTCTCTGTTTTCAAGACAACTGGTCTCCGTAGATCCTGTCCCGCCAACTAATACGCGGGATTCATGCACGTTCACAACTTGAAGGAAAATATAACGCATTTCGAATTGTGTTCAACTCACCATCTAACTTGTTGCGGCTGAGGTAGAGGTCTTGCAGGGCGCCAAGATTTCCTAGCTGCGGCGGGATATGGCCTGTAGACGAGGGAGTCAACGCAGGGTAGTTTGGCAGGGTACAGAAAAGTTATCCCGCGAGTTCTGAAATTTCGTACCCGCCTACTAGTTAGCGGGACGGGATCTACGGAGATCGATATACTAAACCAAAGGTACCCACTCACGCCGAATCGGTCGCGAAAGAGCTATCAAGTCACGTGTTCACCCACCACTTAGCTGGTTGCCGGAAAGGACGAGCTCCTTCAGTGCTGAAAGGTGCCCCAGCTCCAATGGGATGGGCCCTCCAAGAGGACGGGTGGAACGGAGTACCTGAGCGGGACAAAAATGTAACCCCCGCTTTCTAGAACATCGGTCCCGCCTACTGCGTTGGCGTCCATTTAGTGTGAGTAACTGCTTTTCTAGAAGCCGGGTAATTTTTATTTTTTCCCCCGCTCAATTCCCGCTGAATTCCTGCTTGCACTTCGCTCCAGGGCCCATTCCCCCGGAGCTGGGAGAGCTCGCAGCACTGACGTCTCTCTACCTTTCGAATAACCAGCTGACCGGTGAGAAGTCGTGCGGGATGAATCCCGTGTATGCAGTAGGCGGGACCGTTATTCTAGAAAGCGGGGGGTTACATTTTTTGTCCCGCTCAGGTACTCCGTTCCACCCGTCCTCTTGGAGGGCCCATCCCATTGGAGCTGGGGCACCTTTCAGCACTGAAGGAGCTCGCCCTTTCCGGCAACCAGCTAAGTGGTGGGTGAACACGTGACTTGATAGCTCTTTCGCGACCGATTCGGCGTGAGTGGGTACG
>FN649751.1:4975375-5008160 GCA_000310025.1 Ectocarpus siliculosus | reverse complement strand
GGTAGGAAATTTCAGAACTGGAGGGATAACTTTTCTGTACCCTGCCAAACTACCTTGTGTTGACTCCCTCGTTTACAGGCCATATCCCGCCGCAGCTAGGAAATCTTGGCGCCCTGCAAGACCTCTACCTCAGCCGCAACAAGTTAGATGGTGAGTTGAACACAATTCGAAACGCGTTTTATTTTCCTTCGAGTTGTGGACATGCATGAACCCCGCGTATTAGTTGGCGTCCACTCACTGGTCTAGAAGCCGGGGCATTATTTTTGTTTTGACCCGCAACCATCACTCCGTTTTCCTTCTTCCACTTACAGGTCCCATTCCGCCGGCGCTGGGAAAGCTCGCAGCGCTTCAAGATCTGCACCTCTACGGGAACCAGCTAAGCGGTGAGACACTCTTTAGATGTGTTGAAAAAAATTCCCATGGAGTTTCAAGATGAATCCCGTGTATGCATCGGCGAGATTCATCCATGGACCAATGCTAGAAAATAATTAAGCCGACCATCAATATAAAATAGGTACCTGTGAGGTGGTTGTCGCTAAGTAACAGCACCTGCAGCTGTCGGAGATCTCCAAGCTCTGACGGGATGTTGCCTGCCAGACGAAAAACAAATAAGAAGTTGGCGGGAGAAAACAAAATTAATCACCCGGTGTCTAGAAAAACGGTCCTGCCAACGCGTACGCGGGATTCATCGGTGGAATCAGGCCGCGAAAAAAATCCTTCACCACGACGCACTCAAATCCGCCATAGATACTCACCTGTGAGCTTGTTACTAAAGAGCATGAGCACCTGCAGGTTCCTGAGCTGTCCTAGCAACGCTGGGATTTCACCTGCATGAATTTCGAATGGAGAGAAGTTCGAAATAAAAAATCAGGAATACTGCAAATCTCCGTAGATCTTGTCCCACCCACTAGTGGGCGGGACAAGATCTACGGAGATCGATGATCTAGAAAAAAGGAAGCCGGGTTATTCCTTTTTTTATTTCCCGCTAATTCGTAATGCTCTTCTGCTTGCAGGCCCCATCCCGCCCGAGCTAGGAAACCTCTCAGCGCTACAGCACCTCTGCCTTCAGGGCAACCACCTCAGCGGTGAGATACTTTCCGCAGGATTTTTTTTTTTTTTCAGATTCTGGATGAATCCCGCCGATGCCGATGATTCATGCGGCGTGCGTGTCGTTCTTGAAAAGTCAAAATAGTATTTCACATTCGGTCTCCGGGACTCACCTTTCAGCACTGAATATTTCCGGCATCCAGCTAAGCGGTGGGTGAACACGTGATTTGATAGCGCTCTTTCGCGACCGTTTCAGCGTGAGTGGGTACGTTTGGTTTAGTATATCGATCTCCGTAGATTCTGTCCCGCCAACTGCATACGACTTCCAACAGATCGTTGATGAACACCTGGAACAATGTTGGGGACAGCGTGCAACCTTGTGGGACCCCCTGTTCAATGTCGAAGAATTTTGACAGTTCTCCGTCTAGCATGACCGCGTTTTTCGTACACTCTGTCATCTTCTTCAGCACTCTCCACATTTTCCCCTTGATCCCGTACTTGGACAATTGTTTCCACAGCCCATTTCTCCACACTGTATCGTAGGCCTTTTTCACGTCCAGGAAGAAGCAGTACGTCGGCTTCCCCACCCTCTTTCTACCTTGGATGATTCTCCCTACCGTGAATGCGTAGTCTACGCACCACCTCTTCTTTCGGAAACCTGCCTGGCCCTCACTAATGCTACGTTCCTTCTCCAATACTCCCACTATCCTATCGTTCAGCAGCTAACAGAACACTTTTCCTACTGTGTTCAACAGTGTGATCCCCGTGTAGTTTCCTGGGTCAATCTTGTTTCCTTTCTTGAACACATTCACAACCACTCCTTCCCTCCATGTACTTGGCGCATACTCGTTTTTCCACACCCAGTTGTACAGCAGTACCATCAGCTGTATCATCCCCTTCCCACCAAACATCATGAACTCGTTGACTATCCCATCCGCCCCTGCTGCTTTGTGGCACTGCAACTTGTTCACACGTTCACACACTCCTCAACCTCGTCCTCAGTGAGCTCCTTCTCTAGCTCTACGTTCCCGACGTCTGCCTTCGATGTTTCTTCTTCTTCCTGGGCCCATTCGTCCACCTCCTTCTTCCACACTTGGTCAAAAGCTTTATTCTCCGAAGGCACTCCAAGTCTCTTGTAGTGTCCTGCTTGAACTTCCCTTTTTCCCTTCCCACTGCTGACAATCCACCGTTCACACCTCGCAAAGTTGCTACCCCTGTATCCCCCCCTTGCGCGGTCTTTTTTACCATCCCACTAATACCTTGCCACATCTGCTTGACGTTGCCGAGGGGGGGGGATAAGTCAAGTAAAAGGATTCAATTCGGCACAGTGTTTCGCGCCACTCGGTCCGCCTCTTCGCGTTTCCTGTCTTTCCTCGCCGTCTCGTCCGCCTGCTGTACCCCATCCGCCCCCGTGGTGGTTGCCCTGTCCGTGTTGTTGCCGGTCTTCTTGTTTCGTTTGAGCGCTCGTTGTCGGCTAGCCTCCTCTTCCTTCTTGTGCCAGGAGGCCATGAACCTCTTAGCTCCCTGCAGTACCCCTGTATGCCACGGTACCCGCCGGTCCACCTTCACTGTTTCCATCCAAGTTGTTTCCGGGACTCCGAAGAAGCATGGCTCGGCGTCCGTAGATCCGTGCTCTGCTTCGAACATCTCGAAGTCGTCCTTCAGGCACATGGGAATATGAATAAGTCTAGCGAGCGTTTGCCTAGTTGGTCGCGCTATTTCTTGGGGACACGTGTAAGCGGGCTTCTCTTCATGTTATTTCTTCTAAGCGGCCGAAACGGTCTCTGGAGGGTTAAACAAACGATAAAATTATATTGCCCCATTTCAGCTGAATTTATGAACCATTCTAGTAGGGAGCTCGCAACGAGAGTCCCTTGTGGGATTAGCGGTTGACGGAAGAGGCAGAGCGCCGCAACGCGCTACAGTAGAGCTCCCGATAGTTCGAGGGATTCGTGGCCAAGGTACCGTTGGGATCCAGGTATGTATGCCGACGCGCCGTTGCGTGGACTTTCGCATCTGCTCGTGTTTTCTCCATCTCGGATACTTGACGTTGCGGCTACTTGGTCGGCGTGCATGCCGATAGGAACAGTTAACGTAAGTTGTGGGTGAGTCTCTACTAAATGCGGACCTGAGCCAATGGTCACAGGAGGAATCGAAACAAAACTAAGGTTGGGAAACATAACGAAGGTTGGGCGGGACCACGGGTCAACGCAGGAGAGAATACTTGTATCAAATGATCCACTCCGAGGAAGAGAATACCTTCATAAAGTCGGTACCCTATCGAAAGATTCAAATATGGCACAAATAATGGAACTACGTGGGGTAAACGTTTTTGTGGAGGCAAGTACAGAAAGGGATCACATGTCTCGTTCTCTCCCGAAGCCTCGAGAGAACGCATAGAAACAGGATCATTTCGAGACCATCCCGTCCACCCCACACTCAGCACGCACGAGGTGTTGCGATCGTTGCGGGATATGCCCCCACGGCGCTCAGCACGGGCGGAGGAGTATCCACAGGCATGGACCTCCGCCCGCGGTTGGAGGCCTCACCGAATCCATTATTAGTGAAGTGCTCACCACCGTGTCGGAAGGTGGAAACCACGCATATTGTTTGGTCGAATCCCAGCGGCGCCAGCTGGCTCATCGTCCGTCTTTTACGCAGCACGTCTGGGCTTGATTGATGACGTCTGCTATCCCTTCGGCTGTGTCGGTGTTTGGTCGTCTCAACATGAATACATCAAAACACACAGGGCCCGAAAGCGAACTTTGCCGTAGCCCATGAAATCACGATTGGATCAACTTGACGCTTCGCTTGCACGAGGCAGGCACCCGTAGCGAGGCGTTTTTTGCCGTTCAGGTGCTTTATTGGGGAGTTTCGGCAAATTGTTTCGTTTTGGTCAGACAAAATGGTCAGACAAAATTGCCCAGACAAAAATTGGATTCAAAAGATCCGAAAAGAGGCTCAGATTTTTTGTCGGCATGACGTGGCAACGGCCCCCCCGCTGATTGGCCGAAAGACTCGCGTGCACCGTTCCCCACGCCGCTTCTTCCCTTTTGTCTACACGAACGAAAAGAGGTGTCGTTGTGCTTGGTTGGCTGCTGCTATCATCCAAGGTGCCGGGAGCATCGAGCGGGGGTGTTGCCACCGCAGAGAAGTACCCCGTGTAAAGGCTTCTTGCAAGCAAACTCTCAGCCGCTTGCGAAAGAGAGGGGTGGGGGTTCATTCAAAAGCAGCAGCAGCAGCAGCGGCAGCTAGCAGCAGCGGCACAGCTTGATTGAGCCGAGTACAGTCACCCTCACACTTCTTACACAGCGATTTTTTAAGCAGCATTGCAAACCGCAGCAGCTGTCTAGAGGGCGTGGAGCCGATAGAGAGTAACACAAGGCAACTTTTGGGCCACCTCCCAGGAGTTCGAGTGGCCTACAGCTCATGGTCTGGGTATTCTCGTGAACTGGTTGTAGACAAGAGAGTTGCTCTATTTTGAGGCTGATGACACTTGTCTCATCCCACCCTTGGTCGGTTCCTTCCCCATCGATCACCTCATACATCCACATATTATGCTGGAGACACACACCGCCAGCATCGGAGGAGGAGTAGGTCCGTCGTCCAGTGGTCGTGGTGTGGTGACAGGAGGCTCGGACGAGTCTGTCTGTACCCTGCGATACCATCTTGTGGGTTCCTACTACACTACGACGCTGTTGCTGCTAAAAAATCTGCACCTATTTGAACAGGAGCCCTCGCCTCAGATAAAGTGAGGGTGGAGAGAGGCTTTTGTCTGAGCCGCGGGAGAAAAGTGGGCCAGCCTCAGACAAATAAAACCGTTACCGGCTACACATTCCAAAAAATCTGACCCTTTTTTTGTATGAGCAGTTTGTCTGACCCAAAAAAAAACTTCCGAAGCGGTCTATTGACTTACCGGGCCCTCAAATCTAAATTGGGGTCGCTGGTGTGTATGTGATTTTTTTAGGAGGCACGTGGCAGGTATCCCCGGATTTTACGCTGAGGCATTTTCGCTGAGGCGGGGACATATATATACCGGAGACCCCCGGGTTATTGGCTAGAGCGTTTCGCTGAGGTCTCTGGTTCCTCTGTGTACGTATGTCATATGTGGGCCTGGTGACCGCTGCGAGGTAGCCTACACCCAGCGCTGTCCCCAGGGTTGTCTTGGCAGCCCTGTACCCACATTGTACACTGCATCTATTAATATGTAGCGTATCCACTATGCTACAAGTCAGGTAGCATAGTGGATATGCTGTACATCTTAGCATCATCTATCTGATAGATGCACGCTTGGAAGACACTCGATCATTGCTGTGCTTGCATGTGCCTACGTACCAGATCTGCAGCGTAGTAACTTGTCCGTGTGGGCTGGATTATTTCGTAGTCCCTTGTCCGAAGGCCGCTAATACTCACGTCGGATGCTTTTCGGTGATTTTTCATGGTAACGTTTCGAAATTTCCCCCTCCCGGGTGAGGCCTACGTGTCCGGAATTTCGCGTGTACCCTTGCTACCGGCGCCAAAATGGGAAACAGAGAGTATACCTTCACTTCACCATTCACATTCCTCTGCTGTTTATTTTCGAACCTCGATCGTACGAGTGTTTGATACAGTCGATTCTACCACACTGGTTCCATTGCCTGGCACGATGTTTTAAGGACGTCCATTCTGAAGCTTTAGCTTCAGTCTCATATTTCAATATCCGTGGGTGGGTGGAACTTTTATTAGCATGCCCCACCCCTTGCCCGACCCGGTCTCAAATGCTGATCTCGAGCTACAGTGCAAATGTCGTGGCGCCCCAAGTATGGTTCGGTAGGCAATCGCAAACCATGACCCCTCCCCGAGTTTCAGCAGCTTCCACTTCCTGTGGCCGACACGACTCGGCCTTGACTGTTCCTTGTCTGTTTCGCCATGGAAACGGCCGGTTGAACAGCGAAAGAGGGTCCTGCGTGCTGCGCGCCACAATCTTTTTTTTTTTTTCCTGAGTGACCATGCTGCTGTTGCCGAATTTTGCTTCAGACAACGTTGAAGAAGGCTATCGTGTCTGCCCCTTTGGGGTGCACGCGTCGCGTAGCAGGCGATGCGCGTCGCTTACTTTGTCACCTGTTGTGTCGTTATACATGAAAAGCAACAGCAGCACAACAGTTGAGACAGACAACAACAGGCCCTTCTCCAACTCCGTGGTGCAGTGGGTGGTTTTCTCTCTTGCTGCATTTGCATGGGTGGTATGCATCGTATTAGTCTAAGCGGCGTATGCATGGGTGGCACATCGAATAAGGGTGTTGATGCTTTTTGAGTCTGCTGCGTAGTCAGTCGTAACTTGAGCGATAAGGTGGATGGCAGCACAACAATCTTATTTACAACAGAAAGGGAGGAATGACAACCAACAGTGCTGCTCTGTGCAACGGTGCACATCTATCGCGGATGGACTAGTTCGTCCGTGTAGTCATGTTTTTTGTTCTCACTTCGTCACAGAAGGATGAAAGTCCGCACTACTCTAGTCTAGTTCCAACTCGGCGACTTGTGGTTGTTGTGTTTGTTGTTGCTGAGCCCACTTCGGATACCGCCGTTCGGTACAGATGTCTGACAGCCTGCGGTGGGCCAAAGGGACGAGAGTGAGTGAATGCGTTGTCTTCTCTCCGCTCTCTTCTTTTAGTCTACCTGTCTCTCTCTCGCCTTTCGCCGGTGGGGTCCCAACAATATCGAACTACGTCAACCGCAGTGGTTCCGCATCTTGCTGAGTAAGAGACTACCGGTGCACCGGGCTGCTGCATGAGAGGCGATGTGCGCTACCTGTTTTATGTCAAGCAATGGACTTGGCGCCCTACCTAATGATGGACATGCAGTGCTATGTGACATGTTCCAGCGGCCCTACCTAACCATGTTCATGACTGGGCCCCGGACTTTTTACTCGCATCCCGTCCATTCCACTTGTCAACACACCACCACATCCTATTGTACCATGCCCACCGACACGTCCAAGGCTTGGGGAGTTTTGAAGCTTTAGCTTCAGTCTCATCGTTCAATATCCGTGGAAGTTTCATTCGCATGCCCCACCCCTGCCCGACCCGGTCTAAAATGCTGATCTCGAGCTAAAGTGCAAATCTCGTGGCGCCTCGAGTATGGTTCGGTTTGGAATCGCAAGTCATGAGCAGTCCCCGAGTTTGAGCGGCTTCCGCCTCCTGTGGCCGGCAAGAGTCGGCCTTGACTGTTCCTTGCCTGTTTCGCCATGGAAACGGCCGGTTGAACAGCGAAAAAGGGTCCTGCGTGCTGCGCGCCACATTTAGTTTTATTTTGCGTTTGTTCTTGAGTGACCCATGCGGCTGCTGCTGCTGCGGTTTCTGCTGTTGTGGTCGGAATGTGCTGCAATGGTCGTACGGTTATCGTAGTCAGGTTTGACAACAGTCTACTCGTTCGTATAGCGGTAGCGGTGCGACGGCAAGCGCATTGAGATAATAGTTCGTCCGTCGTCCTTCTAGTCTACACAACAGACAGATAGTCGTGTTGTTCTTCGTTGCCACTTCATACCAGAAAAGAAAGAAAGTCTCCACCAACTTACAGTACCTCCACAGCAGTTCGGAAACGACGACTATTTTTCTTTTGTCGTGTTTGTTGTTGCTGAGCGCACTTCGGATGTCGCCGTTCGTTACACGTGTTCAAGCCTGCGGTGGACCAGAGGGAAGAGAGTGATTGTCTTCTCGACGAGAGTTCATGCCTTGTCTTCTCGAGTCTCTCTTCCTTTAGTCTATCTTCCTCTCTCTCTCTGTTGCATTTTCGCCGTTAGGGTCCCCAATAACATCGAACGTCAACGGCAATCGGTTTGCGTCTTGCTGAGTAAGGGGCTACCCGTGTACCCGGCTGCTGCATGTGAGGCAATGGGCGCCGCCTCTTTCCGTCAAGCGATGCGCATGGCCCCTACGGTTCGCCGCACATGCAGTGCTGTGTGACAGCTTCCAGCGGTTCAGAGCGTCGACGGTGTTTTTCGCCGGTAGAGCCCCAGAACAACGCGAACTCCGCGACTGTTTCATTGTTTTGGGGTCCCCCACTCACCCACCCATCCATGAATTTCAGCAGTTTTCGTTGGGGGGATGGTTTTCTTGTCATGTCCATGACGTGGTGCCCCGAGCGAGTATGGTTCGGTAGGGACTCGCAAACCATGACCCCTCCCCGAGTTTGAGCATCAGCTTCGGCCTCCTGTGGCGGACAAGAAGACCGGAAATTGTCTCTCCATCCAAACAACAGTTGGCCAGTTGGAAAAAAAGAGGGTCCGGTCCGCCGAAGATTTTGTTTGTCCGCCGAAGATTTTGTTTTTATGTTTCCCTGCCGACAAATAACCTCGGCTACGGCAGTGCAAATCTCATGGCGCCTCAAGTATGGTTCCGTAGGGAATTGCAAATCACGACCCCTCCCCAACTTTGAGTATAGCTTCCACCTCCTGCGGCGGATAAGACCGACGTCAAACCCTAGATTTTGTCCGTCTGTGTCGCCATGTCGTCGCCATCCACGAACAGCAGTTGGAGAGTCACAATAAAGAGGGTCCGCTTCGCCACCAAGAAAACAGTTTTTTTTTCGATTCCATGTATCGGGTCTAGCTGTGGTTGTTGTGGTTGAGCTTGAGGGATATAGGGTCTACGGCAGCATATTCTATGCGAAGAGTTAACGCCTTCCTCGCGTTTAACGATGCGCATCTCCCATGGCAAGCAGAATGGATGACGTCATCATGACGCTATTTTTTGTGACTACAAGTTCAAGTTCGCCCGGGCGTTATTGTTCTTGCCGGAGAAAGAGACTAAACTTCTACTACGTACCAGTCCGTGCATGTATCCGGCTACTGCATGTGGGGTAGTGGGTGGTGCCCCTGCTGTTTGCTGCGGTACATGGAAAGCTTCCAGTGGGTCAGAGCGGCAAGGGGGTCTTGTTTCTTCACTTGTTTCTTAGCTCTGCTCTCCTCCACTTCTTCTTTATTTCCTGTCGCTGGCGGTCTCTCTTTTGTTATCGCCCTTCGTCCTTGGTTGCAAGAAACTGTGAGGATGTAAAATTGCTGAGTCTGACTGTTTCTTAGGGTCCCCCGCCCACCCACGACCCACCTGTCGGTATGATTCATTCGTGGTCTCCAATGTTTTCAGCAGTAGTTGTCTACTACAGGACATGCGCTACTACTGCTGCGTCCATGGGTGGGTGCAACAGAAGAGCTCTGGGGACTGGTGGTCTTCTGACCTGATCGCAGAGAGAGGTTCCTGCCACTACCACAATACGACTCTTATGAAATGACCATGACGGGGAACGCGTCCTACGCCTCTTTTCTTTTTTCCCCTCTCTTCCGTCCGGTTCTTTCGTTTCGGAGAGGAAACCTACTGTGAAAAGCGTATCTTCTGGCGTCCGCATTCATTTAGTCCCGGCTTCTTTCCCAGCGTGCGGAAGAGCGCGTTCTGGGTGTGGTCTCCTTTTCATTCGGGTGTGACGTGCGCACTACATGTATGTAAACGAAAAAAACAGATCAACGAGATGAGTCTTGAAAGCATGGAGTCCCTCGCCACAAAAAAGTGCATGCGCATGGATGGGCGTAGTGAGATATGCCGGTCGAAGACTGACGGTTTTTTCGGGTGCGCGTGAGGTCACCTCTAACATTCATTTGCCCCTTTATTGCTTCAATCCAGTCTATAGTTACTACCTCGCATAGCGTATATTGAAGCGAGCGGAGGGTCCTAGACTAATCTGTCGTTGACCTGCGGACCCTTCTTCGGGTCCATTTTATTTTCGTAAAACTTTTATGGGTATAAGTTAGCCTGTGACCACGGCGGGAATCGACCGCGTCAAGTGTCAGACTATCATACATAGTAGTACGAACAGACGAAGAAGGTACAAGAAGGTACTGGGTAGAGAGAACAGAACGAACGGTTTTTGTAGTGAATTGTGAAGACAACAACAACGGCACTGCTGGGTTCGTCCATGGATAGTTCTTGCAGCACTTTTTTTTTAGAGCAGTGGCCAAAATCGGGTACACCCGGTCCAAACATGGCCATAATCGGGTACCCCTACAAGATGCTGCTGGGAGCGACCGCATGCCACCATCTGATTGGCCGACGCCCGCCCCTTCCCGACCTTGACCGCCTTTCCACCGGGTGCACCCGATCTTGACTACACACCCCCGGGAGGGGTACCCGGTTTTTCTTTCCCCAACCCGAAAATGGCTGGACTGTTCGACCAAAACCCATGCACACAACCACGGGTCGGACGCACACCACTGGCCCTCGTTTGTCGCCAATAATGAGAAAGTAGCGGGAGGGAGAGAAATATGTCTATTCTTGAGATGAGTCCCGTGTGTGTCGCATCTCGTGAGCGAGGTTTTCATCCAGCTCTTTCTTCTTCTCGATCATTTGCACAGACCGCCTGCCGTTTCCCCCAAGGGAGACTTCCACCGCCGGCGGGGGGTCTGCCTCCGCCCGCCGGGCCGTCAGAAGGTCCGAATTCGAGGGCAGGGCGTTGCTGACGTGTACTTGTGTGCATGGGTTTTGGTCGAACAGCCCAGCCATTTTCGGGTTGGGGAAAGAAAAACCGGGTACTCCTCCGGGGGGGGTGTGAATAGCCAAGATCGGGTGCACCCGGTGGAAAGGCGGTCAAGGTATTATGAGAGGTTTCAATTCAACTACTACAGCAGTAACTTGCTACTGGCGTATGGAGGGTGCTCGTTGTTCTTATGCATGGCATGTACCGGCAGTAGTAGGTGATATAATATGTCGCATCATCAATACTTACAGCTAATAATGTTAGTCCACGACGACGAGGATGTCAAACGATAGGTTTGTTTCGGAAAGCTATCGGTGCCAACGCCGCCCGGCCACGATTTCTGCTGTGGAGTAATCGAGCTTTGAAAATTAAAAATTGTTCGGGGGGTGTGATATCTCGTGTCACATCTACTCTGTGTATAGAACTCTTTGTTGTGCTCGGTGGGCGAGCGTGTCGCGGTGTGCGCCCTCGACATTTTAACGGCTAAAAAACTGGAAAGCTTCAGACAGGCAACGCGACGATACTCGTCGAGTTGCCATCACAATTACCCCGAACAACCAGCCTTGCCGACCGGCAAAATACCGGAAACCAGCTTTCACTTTAGCTACCGGTGAAAAATTACCATGGCCAAGGTTTTCAACCGTTTGTATTCATTCGTGTGCTGCTGCTGCTTTTATCGTTTGGGGACGCGACCCCGAATTTCATTTAGTAGGTGTTTTACTTTGATGTTGTTACCGCCATTTGTTTGTGTGGGAAGTGCTAGTTCGTGTGTACACAGAGGGAAGAGAGTGCTGCACTCTTCTGCACTCTTACGTTACACGTTAAGAATCGAAGGCAAAGCACCGCAGGAGGGGCAAGAGGGGTGAGTAGGGAGGCTCCAGGAGAGGTATCCTTCTCTGTGACCACGGGTTGGAGTAGCGGCACAAATATTGTGAGCGCTGATTTTTGAAGTGAAGACCAAGGAAAAAGGAAAAAAAAATGTTCTGTAGTATTAGTGAAAGATGCTGTGCGTCGTCCACGAAATGCTTCGCGACCTTCGATGGGACAAGCTTCAAGAATTCCGTGTGTGTGTGTGGCCTGCTGCGGTGAGTCTGAGCTCCGAACTCGGAAGAGCTGGAGGGGACCCGCAAGCAGGAGGTCCCGCAGAGTATATTTCGACCTTGCATATCCGGCAGAACGTTTGCCTGTGTTTTACTATTTGACCGGTAAGAGGTAACGGGCATCCCTACTTTTCTTCCCGTGTCTAGCAGCACACGAGAGCGCATGTGTTTGGCCATGCATTGGGAGTAGTGATCGTAGGAGTTGGGCGGGCATGGCGCAGCCGCGGCAGCACTTGCGTCTGTGCTTTCCTGGCGAATCTGTGTGCCCCCTTTTGCCTCATTGGTTCGCCGGATAGGCTCTACCACAGGCTTAATTCGTCTACTATTCGATCCCATCTATGTACGAATATACGACGCTTATTTTCGATGTGGATGAGCGGTCGCGGTCACTTGGCGGGCATCGCTAAGCGGTTGTACTCTGCCGGTCTGGCTACAGCATTCAATCTGCTGCCAGACTAGGTGACAGCGTGCGCAAGTCGAAATGCCATCATCGACTCGGTCCCTTTTCAAAAATGATTTGGTTCGATCACTGACTCCATCTATTCCACTACAGTGGTGGTCCCGATATAGCGGCACCCTGAATAGTGAAATACCCTCAATATTGGCATCAAAATCTCTTGTCACAATCTCACCCCTATATAGTGGCATTGTCCCACTATTGAGGACCCCTCATAGTGGCATTTTTGGGCATATCACCCCCCCCAATAGTGGCATTTCAAACGCTTGAGCCTCCCTGTTTTTCACCGCAAACTCTGTCCGAAGACGCAAGGGAGATTTTTTTGTAGAAGGTTGGCAACATGTACGTCAAAGAGGACACCTTTTCGGACGACGAGGTAGAGCTAGACAGCACCGAAGATTCTGAGAGTGAGGGGGTTGGAGGGATGAAGGCGCCGCCATCGTTCGCAGAACTGTCTGGGTTTTGGTCCTCCAGAAGAGTACGCGGAGTCGTGCGGCATTGGCGAGGCCGGGCATCTTCTCCGTAAGGCAAAGATGGCATTCTTCACAGCACATCCTGCTAGATCGGCACGGCAGTTGGACATCAGAGCGTTTGCCCAGTCATAGTGTAGTGGTTTAGGTCGGTGGAGGCCTACAGGTGCAAAGCATCGTGACGATTGGGATTGATGCGGAGTGGGAAGTGATCGGCGTTTTCAACTTGGGTGCTCCGGTTGGTTTCACGTACATTGATGTTTTCAACATGTGTGTTTTGCTTGTGTTGAACCCCATCATGGATGGCCAGACAAGACAAAAAAAATTAATGTTCTTTGTTTCTGCAGTCCGCCTGCACACAAAGGTAGGGTGCGATCGCGGAAGGCCTCGTTGTCACAAGGACGATCAAGTGTCAATGCACCCGTGATAGGCAGATAACTGCGTTTTCATGCGGATACTGGTGCACACAACAAAAGAGGGACCCTAGATACATACAAACGAAGATCCAACAACTGTCCGTAGCGTAATCATCAAAGCTTATTCTCCGATATTGTGGCAATAATCCCACTATTGACTAGTCAATAGCGACATTATTGCCATCACATCGAATAGTGGCATTGCCCTGAATAGTGGCATGTTTTTCTCTTGCCACTACATGCCACTATATCGGGACCACTACTGTAAATAGTTCCCCTGTGTACCAGCACAACGGGGTGGCGCGTTCTTTGCGATGAACTGGGATGAGCGGTTATGTTGTTTTGGCGGGCCATGGGACAATTGGGTGTATTTTACAAGGGTCGCCCGTGCTAGCCGGCACAACCATTCAAAATACCTGTGTGTGTTTCTATGTTTGCCTTCATTTTCAGAAAGCTCTCTCAAGTTCTCCTCTCCAAACGTCAACCGGGCGAGATGTGTTTGCGCTTTGTATCACCACACGTTGTTCACCCATGCCCCTCGTGTGTGCTTTTGTTGAGCTTGGATAACCACGAAATGTTTCATACCCTTTGTTCGGCACAGCAGGTTGGTCGCCCATCGCCTCTTCAACATTTGAACGCTTGGAATGAGAGAAGTCGGCGAAATAAATGCCCTTGCATACCCTTGGGCAGTTTGGAGAGGCTTGACGTGTTTTTGGTGTTGTCCTAGAGCGCCCTGTGCCGTTTTTTTGTGTTGCCATAAGGTTCTTTGTCGTCTGATGCTCTACGCCATGGCCTTGTCTCTCACTTTGTACTGAAAAAGCCCCCATAGAGGGTCACTGTGAAGCGTTCATCCTTTGTGGTCGCCTTCATGTTCATAAGGCGATATATATAGGCCCATCATCTCCTTCTCTCGAGTGTACTCATGAACAGAGCGCTTGGTTCGGCTAGACACAACCTCAAGGTTAACTGACTTATGAAAGTCGAACTCACGACATCGCCGTCAGAACCTTTCTTCTCGAAATATGTGAATTGGCCACCGGTGACCGGTATGTTTGTTGCACTCTTGAAGGAAACATGACTGAAGACTACAACCCGTACTCAGGGTTGGAGTGTTGCGGACTAATTTACTGCTAAATTACGCTACACACACACACACTTGTGCTGGAGTTTCCGCCTCAAGCAACGATTTTTTAGCACGTGGCGCTTGCGCTCTACATTCTGTATTAACTGAGCCTGTTGGATATGCCTGGCCGGGCATTGGCCTGTATTCCGGCTTGGGCACGGTATTTTGACAACACTGACTGTTCACCTCAAAGACAGCAAATGTAGTTGATGACGGCGCCAGGCAGCGGCTGGTGCGCACCATAAACACAACAGCGATGACAACCATACCACGACCGCCTGCTCATTCACGAATCATCCACCCGATTTTGCGCGATCTGTTCTTCTTGCAGTTGCATGTGGGTTGAACACCTACTCGGTATGTAGTTCTTGCAACGTAGTTTCACCCACTTTTGGGTGAAAAACATGAGTTCCAAGCGGACGGAGAAAAACAAAACTCTACCCACGCTCGTACATAGAGGCGGATGCCCCCACACGACTCGGAATTAACAGCGGCGCACATGCTGGAGCCATGGTAAACGGCCATGTGCAGTGCCACCTTTTTTTGTGTCGGCACTGGGATAGCCAATACTAATCTCACGTGGTGCGTGGTGGGCTTACGGACATATGCCCTTCGCTGTGGTAAAATGCGATCATGCATCCCTCTGAACTAGTGCGCTGTATGTTTCCCGAGGATGTCTACAACCTTACACCTCGACAACACCCCTACATGTGCTGCCCCGGCGTACTCTGGCTCCGCGGCTCTATGCGACTGCCTGCGTCTTCTGCTGCTTGGCAACTTCGGTTCGCGTGACAGCTCTCTGGGACCACACACAAAACGTTCAAGACGTCGACCACAAAGAGCGAGGTCACAGCATGCCAGGTAAGCCTTCGTTCAGCAACGTATGGAAGGCGGTATCCTCGACACAGTCATTGTCTTCTGCGGGTGGGCCTATCTGTAGTAGGCGTGGGTTGGTATACCGCAGTGGCACGCGGGCGTACTGATGCTGGTTGTCCTCGATGCCAGCAGCAGAGCCAGAATGGACTACTCAGCTTGTTGCACCTCGTGTGGAAGGTGTACCATGTTAGGAATGACTGTTTGGGTTGAACGGCAGACGCAGTCTCTTGTGGGCTCTGGTGGTACCCATGAAGGGCCTGATACATCGCGCACCATCTTGTAGCATACCTGTCACACCGAGATTGACGTGGGACGTCCGTCGTCGGTAACCATGGTCTTGCGTGTCGGTGATACTGTAGCACTGTTGCGTGACCCACCTCTCATACCTGCACCGTCTCGTCCGGTAACGTCTCAACGTGGTCGTCCATCTTGCACCCACCACAAGGGAAAGCTGATTAGGTTGTGCGCGGGGACTGCGAGCATGCTAGACGGCAGCGTATTGCTGTAGCCTCTACCCTCTGACCTTGTGATCACTGGTGGCTCGAGATGATGATCATCTCATCAAACTTTGCATTCTCTATGTTACTCGCTAGGTGGACCAATGCCAAGCCAGCTATGCCGGTTGCTTGACATTTTCGATAGTGTTGAAGCGCAGGGACTGAACGACACGGGTATCGGTCCCAGTCTCAGCCTGAGTGAGAACCCATGGGCTGAGCCACCAGAGTCGATCGTGGCCAAAGGTCCGAAGAGTATCAGAGGATATTTCGAAGACCTGTATGCTGAGCACTGCAGGATCAAGCGCCGCGGCGTCAAGGTTGTTCTTGTCGGGCAGGAAGGAGCAGGGAAAACGAGGTCGGTGATGTGATGACCCTGCTGTTGCCCAATACTGCACTTGCACCAAACAGTGGTTGGCTTCAATCGTATCACACGCAGTTCGATGAGCCACAACCGCTCATTGGTTGTTTTCACCACAGAATCGTTTGGTTTATTCACGACGAGCGGCAGCCACAGGCCGTTTCATGTCTTGGAACCCTCCTTGGGTGGCTGTGATTCATTTTGGTCTTATACCGAACCTGTGCGCGAGTGATCGCACCCCCTCTACCGACCCTCATAGCTCGATCACTCCAAAGCCGAAACCTGCCGAGAGATCTATGGGCGTTCTTGACGACATGTTCCGAACCTCTCTTAGTGGTGGCGTAATCGAGTTACGACAATCGGTCTACGGTTGGGTGGGATGCGAACACTCGCACCATCGCGGTATACATATTCCACGTATTTGTGCCCAAATGAGAGGGTTGAATGTCACCGTGAAAAGGAATGGTCGTGGGGGTACAAGACCAACGCTACTCTTCCTCCCGCGCATCAGCATGCTGTCGAATATAGGCTGTCGCAAACCAACCGCGGCGAATTCACCTTGTTGCGCCCAAGCGACCCTCTTCCTTATCTCTCCACCATTCGTGCTGCGTATTTGTTGGAAACTCTCTTTATGTGTGGCAGCTTGCGCCAAAGCATGAAGGCCAATAAAGCAACTCTCACGGGCGAGTGGAAGGAAAATAGCACAGTGCTTGCAGACGTAGAGTCCATGGAGCTAGAAGGCTCATCTGTACGGGTGTACGACTGCGCTGGACAGGTGACGGGTTGTTCATGCTGAAGTGTTTTAGGATGGGTGCTTGGCAGAGGTAATGCTTGGCACCGTCGCCCAGGAGAATTCGATATCTGCCCTACGTGCGAGGGATGACTGCGTGTAGCACTAACTGCCAGACAGAGCGAAATCGTGCTCTCAAAAAATTGCAGCTTGTACCCCCAGCGACTGTTGTCTCACGCGATGCTGAATATATTCAAGTACTTGACGTATTGTATGTTTCACTAAAGTACTTGTTTCACGACGGGCCTATGACGTGGATCACCCGGGTGCGGTTTAGCACGGGTGTAGCGTCTTGGGGGGTCACGGGGCGGCAATGAAATTGGTGCTCATCTCGGCACGTTCGGCGAATTTGTTAATGGGTAAGGCCTCAGTCGGGGGAAACTTGAGAACAGCCGACGTTGTTTGGGTAGGGTGCTGATGGCCGGCCCTGAATAATTCCATCCAAACTCGCGCCCTTCGAAGCGCACCCTTGCGAGTTCCCCGAAGCCAGTGAGAACCCTCCAATCATTTTCGTGATGGTACCGTGGTGGAGAGGACGAGCTGCTACATTTGATTCCGTGTCGTCGGGTCGGAGATTTGAGGCCACGAAGTTGACAACCCTGATCTGGCGTGGCCGCTGGACAGTTGGCACGAAGATGTTGTTGCGCTAGGGGTACAATTCCTAAGTTTGTAAAAGTATAATCTAATCTGTGAGCTACATAGTGCAGGTGCTAACGGATGTTTCCCGCGGTACTTCAACCCTTTTAATACAGAGTGTGCAAAAGACAAGAATATGTTGTTTCGTGGGTGTGCAGGAACTGAGATTTCGCAAATGGACCATACTCTGTAAATATTTGATTTAGTGCGCCGAATGGAAGGTTCCCCACCCGCTCTGCGTTGTTTTGTGGCATATATATAGTGCATTCTGGCTTTCGATTCGGAGGTGGCTCCGGTCTCGGAGGGTCTCGAATAGTTCGATTTGGGACTGTGCTTAAATTGGGACGAAGTACACTCCGCAGGGACGAGAGGCCAAGTGGTCGATGCTGCTTGATGTTTAGCTCACATTGCTCTCCCTGGACAGGTTGCCTACACGGGGCTGCTGCAGATGTTCTTGACACCACGGTCGGTGTGCGTGCTTGTGTGCAACGCGGGGGAGTTCGGAGAGCAGCTAGGAAGCGACAACATTGACCAGGTTGAAGAAGACTGCCGCAAGCTGGAAGCATTGCGCGTATGCAATTGGCTTCGATCGATATCTCGACGCGTTCCCGACACCGAAGTCATTCTCGTCGCCACTAAGTGCGACCTGGCCGGTGGGAACGCTTGGGAAATTGGCAGAAGAATGGAGAAGGCCTGTCGAAGGTGGCTTTCGAGCTGGGCCTGCCGTAATATGCTGTCCGTTAGGTTGGAGCCCGGTGTTTGCCTCACGAGCTGCTTCCCAGTAGGGGCTGGTGAGCATGGCGAGAGTAGCAGTGAGAACTTCCTGTCGAAGAGTTGTTGGGCGTGCGACTGGCGAGATGTGGGAGGCGGTGAACCCTCGCCCAGTTTGATTTACCGGCTCGTCAACAAGCCTGACAAAGGTGGGCTCCGAGGCGTCCAGATGGTTCTTCCTCGCAGCTGGGATATCGCCCTCACTTTCCTGGATTCTCTCGAGCATGGACGGTGAGCTTTATCATGTAGTCACACTTGGGCTCTACCAACTATGGATACCTTCGTATGTCGAAGCCGGAGGGGATGTGGACACTTTGCTCACCTAACGTTTTGGGTGGGGTTGAATCCCCACTACGTTAAACACCCGCGCTGACCTCTATTCAGTACGTCCTCCTCGGCGCTGGTCATGGTGGCGAAACGTAGCTCCGTGGACCCATGCCCCGTCAAATTCACGTTTTCGATTCTTCGGCCTACACGTTTTTGTTGCGAGTGGCCTTCGTTAGAAATCTCGATACGCTGGTGTGTGCCCTACGTGCACTAGTATCCCGTACGATGCAGAGGTATGGATGCAGTCCTCGAACACTGGCGTGCCACGAGCGCCGACGAGACGCACAGTCCGGAGGTATGAATGCGTTTTGAACCTTGTTATTTTGTTAATGCTGCTTTCCCAGAGATCCGGTGGAGATGGTAATACTCAAGTCCCCTGACAGTGACAGAGGTGCAACGGAAACAGCAAAGACAACCGTGTATCAGGGGATCACGGTTGAGGAACTCAGCGCCAAGTGGCAGGAAACAGTTGATGGGCTTGGGAGAAGAGGGATCACGGTCACAAACGCCGAGAATGCTTTGGAAGGAGCTCTCTCGATCAGGTAAATGGAATGGATCAAATCGACGTTTCAATATGGCGACCTCCTTTTTCACCACGCCCTAGAGCCAATGTTAGGCACGGCATCGCTGCAGTTCGGTGTACAGGATCTCTAGCAAGCTAGTATGTCTAGGTCTCGAGTATTCTGTTGGTTTTGTTGGAAAAGACGTTGTAACGATGCTTCCCTCGAAGACTCCGCCTGGATTTTGGACTTTGGATTCCTCCCGGGCGGATTTTCCAACTCGAACATTTGGCTTCACAATGTTGTGCACGCAGGGAGTTCGACGGATCCCTCGTTCCCCACGAGAAGTTTGTCTTTCTGGACGTCGTTTGGCTGGCGAGAATCCTCAAGCCCTTACTCAACCACAAGGACCAAGAGATGTTTGACGGCCGTGTGAATCTTGGGGACACGGGCGACACACGTATCACACTCGACGATTCAGCAGACATCGCTTCGTGGGACAGGCTCAAGAAGGAGGGCGTGCTTGAACCGAGGTTGGCGTATGCCATTTGGCCGAATGGTCTGTCCGAGTATGTGCTGCCGACTCTTGCATCCTTGGGTCTCATTTTCCCACTCGAAAACGATCCTGCTGAGGGCCTGGTAGTTCTGTTGAGGCTAAAGCCACACCGCCCCGAGAGTGTGGGCAAAGTGATCGATACCTTCTGCTCGGGGCTCACCCCGGCATTCCGCGCCAGTTGGAAGATTTTCCTCGGTGTACCGCCTGGCGCGATCGAAAAGGTGTTGACACGGTGCTGCGGTCTTGGTGGTGTGCAGACATTCTGGCGATACGGGGTGCTTGTGCATGGCGGCCTCGGCGTCCAAGATGAGCGCAGGACATTCGCTGTGGTCGTGGAATACTCGTCCACCGACAACGAGCTTATTGCTCAAATTTTCGGCGATGTCAGCACCCCAGGCCCGTGGGGGGCGACGTCATACGTCATGTCTGCGGTGAGCTTGATGCTGGTGGATTTTCCAGGACTGGGCTGGAAGGGCTATCTGGAATGCCCTCAGCATGGTGACGGGATGCTCTTTGTGAACAAGGTAAGCCCTCAACACGCGTATAGTCTGTGGACCAATGAATGCCCAAGCAGGGTACACTTTTGGTCGCTCGAAACACCCCGTTCTGGGAATAGTCGATTCTGGGAAAAATCGTGCGTGCGGCAAAGGCGGTAGTGTTTTCACGTATTGGACTTGCGTGATTATGTTGCTGCAGGGCGTCGCTTCCGGGTGGGTTTATCGGCGTTCCATCATTTTCCAAGACATGAACGTGTTCGAGACAAAAATCGGGTCGAGATGCGAACTTACTTTTACGCTTGCAACATTGACGGTAAAAGATGTTGCGTCCCACTTGTCAGGCGACTAGAGATGGAGACAAATTTCTGGAAGGCAGTAGATGCCCACAATGCAGTGCCGATACCGGAGGGCTCGGGGCCGCGGCTATCGATCTCTTGCGTTTCGTCGACATCCGCCTGGACCGAGGTATGTACGACCAATGTCGAGGTTGGAGTCCCGTTACAAGTGCGAGTGAGCCCACAGGTGTTCGATTTGCGTTTCTTCATGCGTACGATGTCTGCCACTTGTGCGATCGCCACCACCCCAACGGTAACTTTCAATTGTTTGGTTCCGCTAGTTGCAGGCACACCCCTGCGCGACAGCTCCGACTTGTGCCATACTTGATAAGATCGCATCAGATACCCGTATTTTTGTTTCGATCCCCTGGAATATCCTCGCCCTCTGCGATCTGAACAAATCACAACGGGCGAACCTGTATTACATGACTGTGTTCTGCTGCAACAGACCTGCGAGCGTTCCTATATAGCAATCGAGCACAGAACCGGTACAGCTCGGTAGAGTCATTCTACGAGTGGCGACTAGCATGGTAGACTGAGATTGTTCTTGTGGCGGTGTGCGAAAAACAAAGAACGACCGGCTCTCTGCTGAAGTTGATCAATTTTCCTTCCAGCTTACTTCAGCGTCATTTGGTTGTCCTCGTTGATCCGTGAGTCCAGCCGTAGGTCTACTGATAGATTGTATGAGTGTTGGAATCGCACGAGATTGTATTTCTGTTGCATTGTCTGCACCCTGCCGGGGTCATCATTGAGGCTGACTCTCGTGCTTACGACATCGTTGTACGTAGTGCAATGTAGGCAACACGGAGGAATGAACTCGATGGCTCCGGCCCGGTCAAGTTTCAACCGTTGTCGTCACCTCTCGCGGGCTACCCATGGGGGCATCCGCTTTGCGAGTATCTCGTCGTGAGCAAGAGAGTAACTGTTAGGCCATGCTGATCTACTTCTTCCTCTCATTTTCGCACGGCAGACGTGATTTTCAACGAGGTGAAGGCGAGGTTCAACGACCTTGAGAGTCAGTACTCCTTCACTTGCCCGACGGTGAGAACGGATTGCACGTCTCCGGTTAAAAATAATTAAACAACCGAAGCAATCGGAGCGATTTTTCCGCATCAACGTGTGTTCCGGTATGATCCCATGAAGAAAAACCGACATCAGTTTTTGAGTTCTTCCATTTACAAACTGTGCCCATTGTTGACCAAAGCGGACGAACCCGCTAGCATCGAGCTCTGGCCTGTTTCGGTGTCCTGTCGGCGATTCGGTTTGTCTTCAAGTATTGGCGTAATTTTACGCCGCTGCTCATAGCGTGCGGTGATTCATTTCGTAGGTCTTGAATATCGAGCGACTAGATTACGTTCAGATTATGTATGATCTCCTTCGAATGATCTACAATGTTGATTCCCCTCGAAGCCCACCCACCCGTCACCCTCACCGGGCATTTGTCCGCTGACCGGCTTGGTCTGCGGCTTGTATGTTCGGTAGCTTGGTCTTGTGTGGGGTAGAGAGAAAAATCGGAGGCATAGTCTCGATGTTGCCGTGTTCCTTCGCTCCTCGCTTACCGTGTACGACACCATCACGTTCCAATAGTATCGGTAATAACGGCGGTACAATTTCACTTCCATGACGTGTATCAACTTGCCCTGGTTCGGAAACGATCTTCCACACTATTTGACAAAAGTAACCACTTCCATGGAAGCATAACGCTGCGAACAAAAGAAGAGCTTCCGTGGAAGTAATACCTACATGGGAGCTTTCGTGGAAGTGAAAAAAGCAAGTTCCATGGAAGCAATTTTCGGCTGGAACAGAATCCTCCCATGGAAGCGTGTCAACTTCCATGAACTTCCACGGAAGTGCTTTTCAGCTTCCATGAAATAACCATGGAAGCTGGAGCACTAAACCTATACACAGCTGCCACACACGCTTCCATGGAAGCGATATGACTTCCATGGAAGTATGTACCGCTTGCATGGAAGTGATACATACTTTCATGGAAGTGATCACAACTTCCATGGAAGATGTGATCACTTCCATGAAAGTGAATATTGACTTCCATGGAAGCTTGAAACATTTGTCAAAAAGTGTGCATCACCCTTCGGAAAGGGTGCGCTGGAGGCATATGCTGACATGGCCTACAGTATTCCATATTGCAACCCCCTGGCCACCCTGCCTGGCTCATGGCGTCTCAGCAACGTCTGTGAACCAGGATTGTGGTTATTTTCGTGGGAGCGCACATCTGTTTAAGCTATATGCCTTGCCGCTGAGATGTGGCCGTCCCGTGCCGGTCCGTGCGTCATGTTTGTACGCAGCACGATCGCTCCAAGGAGGAGAGCGAGTTGATTCGAAAGATCGATGGCATGGCCACAGCTGTGCAGGGGGCGTTCAATGAGGTAAAGGTTGAGGTGGAGGGAGGACTCAACGAAGTGAAGGTTGAGATGACAGCGGGATTCGCCGAGGTAGAAGGAGGACTCACCAGCGTGAAGGGCGAGATGAAGGAAGGATTCAACGAGATGAAGGTTGAGATGGAGGGAGGGTTCGATGACACCAAGACCGAGTTGCGTGACGTGAAGGACGAGGTGAAGGACAGGTTAGGCATGATATCGGGAAGGCTAGACAAGGTGCTAGAGAGCACCCAGGAGAGCCTCATGCGCCTCAGGGACTTGCAGGCCCCGAACTACCGTTACCCGCGACTTGTGGTCGTCAAGGAGGTTGGATCTGATGGCACCGCGTCGAAGGCTCGTGGGAGGAAGAGTATGCTTAGCAAACTTTGTGGCGTGGGCAAGAAGGACATGACCCTGCAGTTCTTGTGCCCGGTCGACATGACCCAGGTGCCGTGCGGCTATGGTGGCGAAGGCTATCGATTTAAGGAGACGCGAAGCTGGGTGAAGAAAATATCTCCTGTGCTTCAGGCAAGACAACACTGTTTAGTAGAGGCACTATTGCACATGGGTTCTACATTTTCCAGCCCATTATGTTACGTAGTTGAGGTCACACTCCCACGAACAATTCTTCCCATGCAATACGTGCTGCAGGTGATTATCAAGGCTGTGGTTCGTGGCTTAATCCTTTGAAACGTCAGCGATGATGAGCTTTGGTGGATTTTTTGTTGTCCTGTTGGTCGTGCCCTCTCTTCCTTCCTTTAGGTGGCCGTGGTGACCGCGAAGGTGGCGCTGAACGCAACGACAGGGCTGCACGTGGATATCTCAGATTTCCTCAAGGACGTGAAAGATGGGTTGGTCGAGGAGCTAGTCGACCGCACCCTCGACGACGAGGCTCTCCTTCGTGCTGTTTTGGGTGACGACAACATCGGCGCAGATTTGCAAAGGGATACGAGGGCCTCGTATGAAGCGCTGAAGAAGTTCATGGACAAGGAACAAATTGAGAGGGTCAAGAACACTCGGGATGGTGATGGCTACATCGACTTCAGGGACGAGATGAAGCGTGTTCCGGACGGGAGGGGCGGTATGGTGTGGGTTAGGAACGAAAACGTTCAAAAGTGGTTGGACTCGCGTTCGATTGCTGCTCCAACTCGCTAGACATCGGTCTTGTTAGATGATGCAGCGCATGCACATGAAACCACCCGTGCGGACGTTTTTGTACCCACAGGGTTCAGACCACCGTTGGATATCACCTGGAGAGAATATTTCGACTTGGGAGAAAGAGCATCTCGTTGTTCCGTGTTTTGTCCGTGCCTGTCCGTCAAGTTCACCCGAAACACCGGAACTTGGTAGAGGGGGTGGTTGTCCTGTGTCCCTAGAGTCCCACGTAGGCATTCCGGTAGCTTATGTGGTAGGGCGGGAGCTCATCACACATAAAGAGATGTTCTTGCAGGCTATAATGGGCACCATACGATGGATTTCCAACACATTTTTCTTGCACAGGTGGTAATGGTAAGAGCAGGAACGCTACCCATAGGGTTTCCGAATACGGTGGCGATCTGTAGGACCAAGAGGGACCACCGGCCTGCTCCACCAGGCATTCTGTCCATGAAGAGGGACCATCGTGCTCAATAGTGGGAGGCCTTAAATGTGCCATTTCCTACATGCTAACCAGTACGTCGCTGCTGACAACCAATAATCTGCAAATCGTGCAGTTTTGTGCCGTCACAGAGAATTGGGTGCAAGAATACGAAGTGTAAGGGGTGACCTCGTGTCGCAATGGAGCGGCGGTGGTTGATTCCGGGAGGTCGTTTTGTTTCCCTATGCGGTCGCTTTGTTTTCATATGTTTTTTGCCCCCTTCCCAAAACAGGGAACAGGGAAGTCGGAATTATGTTCTGACTGGCCAACCACAACATCGTTCCTGGATCCAATTTTGGCCTCCCAGGTTCCTCCTTATGGGTGAGAATACGCCGCACCATGTTTTAAATGAACAGCAATAGGGTGCACGAAAAAATTTATTCCTCATACCCAGGGCGCAATTTGAGAATAATTTGTGTTCCCTAAGTTTTTGAAGTTTTTTTTCGTCGTACGGTACGGTTTGGGAGAAAAAAAATCGGGTCGAGGCTCAGTTTCTCCTTTCATCTCCTTGTCGAGCACATGTTGTTACCCCTTGTAGAGTTTTGAAAGAAATTATGTGACATCCCGAAGGAAGATCGTACGGGTCGATGAAGAGATTGAGCTCCACGGAAACACGGTCTTCACGATGTTCACTCATCCATTCTTGCCCATGACATTCGTTGGTAGGGCTTTCGGATTCCCAAGTTCCGGTGTGTAGCCGAGTCTTGACTCCGACACGCATGTCTTTCTGGTTTGATCGAATCAGAAGCATGACATTGCAGGGTGTCCTGTGCGCTATCATACGAGCCCCCGTGGGTAGGCGTTTCTCTGCGTCTACCGATCTGAATGACTTTATCGATGACTTGTATGATAGCTGTGGGCCGTGCCAACACAATGCAAAAGTCTTCGTAGGGCAAACGACACCCTGTAGATAGAATTTGGCCTGTGGAGTCTGCTCCACCGGCCTTTGAGCCACTGAGCCCCAGTGGATGGGTGTTTCTCCACGCCCAATAGTCCGATTGGGGTTCCCGATGGCTTGTATAATAGCTGTGAGCCGTGCCAGTATGGTACGTTCACGGTTAGGCGTGGTTCAGCTATGTGACGGGAGGTATTGCGGGACTAATGACATTTAGTCCCCCCCCTAGATGTTTGCCATCGGGGTTGGGTTTTCGTCGCTTGGCAACGACGTTGTAAAACAAGCCGATTCACTTCGTGAACTCGGCAACCAGGTTACCGTTTTTTTTTACCTCTGGTTTCTTTTTTGCCATAACCATAATGGTGGTCGAGTAGATCATGTTGTGCGGGGTCGAGAACCCTCACTCCGCGCAACGGGGGATGATCGCACCACGTTGTGTTAAAATGGTCAAGCGTCCTCGAGGCAGTTACACCGTGCTTTAACTGTCTCTGGAAGTGAAAGCACCAGAAAATAAATTAAGTCATACGCAGCTGTCATTCGTACGCAAGGAAGTAAGCACAAGATGCCGAACACCCTTAGCAGGATGCAGCGCACCCTTCATGCGACTCGCCGAATGCCTCACGGTGCTTCGCACTTGGTGATGTGAAAGCCTGGTCCGGTGAACCCGGCGTGCTCCGTCCCGGCTTTGTAGGTATGCGAGGTCAATGGTCTAACGACTACGGCATGCACGACTATGAGTATGAGTATGAGTACACCCCCCCTAGATGCTGCGCCCCCCCCCCTGTTGACCACATCTCTGCAGGAACATATGGATGTGGGGGTGACCAATAGCTTGTGTGAACGGTATGGACCGTGCAAACACGATACAAAGGTTTCGAGTCAATTTGAGCTGTGTGGGCGGAGTTACGAGACGATTGCCACGCTGAGATGCTTCGGAACCCCCCTCTTCCAGCATATCTCTGCAGCCACTGGTCCAATTCAGCTTCCAAGTAGCTTCGTAGCTGTAGCCGATACCTACACGATGCAATGAGTTTGAGGTCATTTGGAGCTCTTTGGACGGAGATCTGCTTGGTGGAGCAAATGGCATCGCCGAATATTTTTTCTTCCACCCGGCGTTCGGTCAAACGCCACAGGTAAGCAAACCGGCGCCATGCTACAGTTGGAACAGAATCAACTCCCTTGGATACACTACACATTTTGTGTGAGGGCATTTTTCTCACTCTTTCTCTCTCTCTCTCAACGTTCGTGTGTACACGAGAACCATAACGTGGGGTCGGCAACACACTGTTGTCCACTGCCACTAATAATACCAACGCGGGATAATACTATACACGACAGTCAATCCGCATACCAATCTCGACTCATTTTAGTGGACATCTGTTTCTGCCTCACCAACCGCATCCTCCGTAGCACTACGTAGGACGTGTCTGTCGGGTGACCGACCCACGACCGGGATTGGCTACTTGCCCCTCTCTCAGCAGTATTACCACAAGGCGCATGCAGTGCGCCAAGGTGGTCAGCTTCGCATGGTTGTGCGAACCGCTCTGGATTCCACAGCCACGACACCCAACGGGCGACTTGAGGGACGCTCGCAACTTGTGCAAGCTCTGCCCCTCAAGACCCGGTACCCTTTAACTCACCGCGTTAGAATACACCCTCCCAAAGCAGAAACAAACGGCACGACTCACACACACGCCAATGCCCTAACCACATCACTCAGTAAGTCAACCCCCCGGTGCCTCTAGGCGCTCTGACGGAAAAAAAAAACTTTGACCAGCTGTTAGATGAATGTCCGCTTGCGATTCCGTACGTTTACTGCCTCCCGTGCGTGTGCGAGAGATCTCCCAATCACCCCATCGATCAAAACTCCAGCCAATCAAGCAAAAGTCATCGGTCGATTGGCCTCGCGTCGACGACCAAGTCAGACAGTCACACCGATGCGACGTGATGCGAGGCGACGAGATGCGATCAGAGGTCGTCTAGGCCCTTCTTGAGGGCCGCCACGAGGTCGTCCGTGTTCTCCACCCCGCAGGACACGCGTACGAAGCCGTCCGTGATGCCCACCTTCAACCTGACCAAGCGAGTACGAATACGGTGGCGGAAGGGCGATGAGAATACTACGTGGCTTCCACGGCGTGCGGCAGCACCTGAGCCTACCTCGACCCAACTAGCCACGCGTGTATTTCGCATTGCGTAGCTTTCCCACCCTACCCAACACCTACGACGAAAGAAAGTATTGCACCCTCCCTTTGTTTGAGTCATGTTTTCGGGATATAGCTCTTCACCGCGGAAATTTGCTGCCTTGCTTTTAAGATTAGGGAAGAGGGTTACTGGACACGGGCTTTTCTTTTCGCGGAAACAACCACGGCAGCAACGACAACGATTGCATCCGGGTTCCCAATGGTGTTTGCCCCAGGTGTATCTGTGTCTCTTTCTGGTACAAGCTAAAACACAACGGTGGGCAAAGACGAAATTCTTGCGCCGAAAAAGCTCACCCCCGAGATCCTGGCGAAAAATGGCGTGGCCTACAAATGGTGCGCAACTCGCTACAAAACGAACTGGAGCGGAGATATTGGCCGCAAGGGTACCCAGCAGAGTACACACCCGCGGGACGTGTGCAACATCCATTAAGAGAACGTCGACAGCGCTGTCGCCGCCAAGGGGTGGGTACACCCGACGAGCCCGCGTTGAGGGACGCAAACGCGAACACCGAGGGTGTGTGCCGCTGTGCCTGTTGGGATGCTAAAAGGTTAGATCCAACACCCATCTTGTTCGATACTTTCTCGACACCATCTTGTCCGGTATTCCCTCTAGACCATACCATCTTGCTCGTTATCTTCCGTCGTCATCAAGCAAGGACCCGTCCACCGTTCCCCCCGTCTCTCTCTCTCACCGATCCTCCTTGAGCATGTTGGCGTGGGTCATGACCGCCGGGCACGTGAGGATAGACTCCGTTGCCCCCAGATTCTCGCACAGGCTCCATGGCCGCTGCACCGAGTTCATGAGCTTGCGCCCGGCCTCCGTCCCGCCCTTGACCTCGAACCAGAGCATGGACCCGTGGATGCCGTTGCCGTGCTGTGCATCGGCGAGAGCTTTCTGGGGGAAGCTGGCCAGTCCAGGGTAGCGAACAATGTCCACCTGTTTTTCGGGGGGGAGGGGAGGGGGGAGGGGGGGGGGAGGGTATGGGCACCAAGCCGCAAGGGAGACTCTGAGCTACGGCCACTCGAGAGAGCGGTTGGTCGGTGAAAAGGGGGGGGTGTTTTGGAGGCGGTGTGAGGTTTGATTCCCAGCAGCAGTTCACATACTAGTGGAGGGGTTCGGCGCCGGAGAGGGTAAGAAGAGAACTGTCTTTTATGTACGCATGAAACGTGACATACAGAGAAGGGTGGTCGTTTCCGGGGTTGCGGACAGGATGATCGATAAAATGCATGCATCCATGCATGCTACAATAGTAGCCGAGAAACGGCAAAGGTGGACGCCCCCCCCTCCCCCCCAACCAGCCGATGGCGCAAGCCACCTGACGCACAAAGGAGGCATGCCACGAAAAGCTGCATGTAGGTATGCATGAAGATAGAAAGACGTGAAAAACTCGGGTTATCACCACCAACATGATTGCGTGGTACATGCCGAGATGAGCCCCCCCCGCCCCCGCCCCCGTGTAAGCCCCAATCCCCTCACGACATGCTTGGAGGGTGATATCTCTCCCATCACCTAGACGTTTGACACCTGCGAGCACCCGTTGATATCCCGCACACGCTTCAAGGGAGCGCTTCAACTGACGCACACCAGTCAGGTACATACACGAAAGAGTTGCCATTTTTCTTTCGTTACCTTTTCGTGACTCTCGAGCATTTCCGCCACGGCCTGCGCTGTCTTGCACTGCTGACGGAACCTCAAGCCCATGGTCTTGCTGTGCTGGAGGATGTAGAAGGCGGCCTGCGGGCTGCGGCAGAAAGAAAAGAAACACGCACACATGCGTACCAGATCAAGGCCTTTAGAAGCATTTTCCGTGTTCAACCGCGCGGGGACTGACGTCTTTCATTGTTATCCGGCTAGCGCGGTCGATGATAATAATAAAAACGCGCACCGAGCGCACACGTAAGGTTGCAGGGCATCCATCCAGGAGGCAGGGCGGGCGGCAACACGACGCCGAGGGTGGCCGGCAAAGGGGTGGAAGGTCTAGGTCTTGTCTCAGCATTAAGGCTAGCCTGGGGGTCTGCTGAGTCGAACGCGGTCGGTTCACGTTTTGTCTTGCGCACACGAAAGGTCGGCTCCACCCGAAGGCGCGGCGGTAGCTTGCTCGTAGCTTGGTACACGGTGCTGTAGCGTCAAGAACCAAAAAGACTCAACGCGGTCCCACCACTCCATCTTCAAACGACAACGCACACAGCTCACAACCCGATCACGCAAGCACCTACACACACACAACCCTTTGATTAGAAGGCTTGTTCGTTCGCGTTTATCCTTTTACCACAAGACTGGCGTCATTTCATTGATCAGCCGGCTAGCGCGGTCGATGCTAATAGCAAACACACACACACACGGCAATCAAATCACCTGATAATGTTGCCGTGGATGTTGCTGTAGAAGTGCAACTTTTCGTTGATTTCTTTCGTGGCAGAGGCAACCGCTCCGCCGACGGTAACGTTGTGCCCGTCGTAGAACTTGGTCAAGCTCTGATTGGTCAAACATATCACCACCATCAACGCCAGGAGTGCAAGCGGCGGCGGCGTCGGGAGGGGGGGGGGGCGATTTACGTGACACGTGCAACAACATCGACGGGGATTGGACCGTAAAAGGTGATAACAGTACGGCAGGTTATGCACGCGGATTCTCCGCTCGTGATGTTTTTGTTTTCTCTACCTCTCTCTCTCTCTCTCTCTCTCTCTCTCTCTCTCCCTCTCTCCGGCTCTCCTCCTCCTCCTCCTCCACCAACCCTTTCCTGTCTTCTCACCTGGAGTGTCATGTCGGCCCCCAGCTCGATCGGTCTGGTCATGATCGGCGTCGAGAAGGTGGCGTCGCAGACGTGGGGGACCCCCGCGGCCTTCGCAACGGCGCTGACGGCCTACATCGTAAAGAAACGACAGACCCGAACAATCCCAATCCGGCACGGTATAATCCATATTCCAATCCGGTACGGTGTAGCGGTCCAAGCCGGGGAGGAGAGTGAAGCCAAGGGACACGAGCAACAACCCGACCACAACACAACACATGCAGCGTATGGCAAGGGGTGGAGTCGGGCGCGCGCGGGGGGGGGGGATGAGCGGACGATGCGTAAAGCTTAGTCCAGACAACAGCGTGACATATTCCAACGGAAGGTCGCCGAGAGCCACGACCACTCCAACAAAAAATACACGTGTTCCTTAGGGTGCTATGGAGGCGTTGAGACAAAACAAAAACTACCTATGATCCGAAAACACACGCTTGCAAACGCTCTAGATGATGGATGCGAACAACCAATAATCTTGGTGTCAGAATCGCAAAGCGGCGAAAATAGCAAGAGCGTGACCCCCCGCCCCCGCCCCGGCCCGTCCTTCTCCACATTCTCACCCGGATGTCGGTGAGCGTGAGGGTCGGGTTCGCCGGCGTCTCGCTGAAGATGAGCTTGGTGTTGGGTCGGATGGCCGCCTTAACGACTTCCGGGTCCCTGAAGTCGACGAAGCTGAACGTCACCCCGAGGTCGGAGAACATCACCCGAGCCGCCCGGTTCGTGCCCCCGTACGAGCACTCCGTGATCACGCAGTGGTCACCTGTTTTTTTCGTTCCATCACCATGTTGTCGTGGTTGTGATTGTGATTGTCATGGGTGGGGTTGGGTGTGTGTTTTCTCCTTCGTTGTTCGTTGCCCCCTTGAGAGAAGAAAGACGAATGCGAGAGATCGGCACTACGTCAGGAAAGAAAAGTTCCAAGAATTTCCCCCCGCTCACAGGCCTCGGAGCAGCAGGCTGGCGTGACAGTAACCTGGACACGACACATTATCACTATAGCGCCACCTTCGGCGCCACTACCACCACTACCAGATGGTGTATAATAGCAGCTGACGCCCGGCTCACCAGCCTTGAGGAAGGCCGACATCACCGTCACCGTTGCCGCCATGCCCGTCGCCACGCAGCATGCGCCCCCCGCCGCCCCCTCCAACCCGGCCACCTTCGCCTCTAGCGCCGCTACCGTGGGGTTGGCTGTGCGCGAGTACGAGAAGCCTCTGTCCTGTTGGTCCATCGGCGGCGGCAAATAATTAAACACGAGTGTCGGTGTCGGTGTAAGGCGAGGCAGCCCTCGAGGGTGGCGGTGGCTGCAGGCAGTGGAAGTCGTCAAAGGACTTTTCTCGGTAGTACCATGTGTTGATGAAGTACGCTCGTGTCCGTGTACGGGTCAGGCTTGCTCAACGTGCGGGTTTCAATTGGATGCAATGCCGTGTTTGCAAATCAGACCAATACGGTAGCAGTATTGATTACTTCACTCGCCGTTGGACGTGGCCGGCCGTTCTACCCTTACGTCAAACCTCAACGGTAGCATTTTAGCGGATATAACATCGGTGAGTCTCAACTCCTCATGGATTGGTGGAACCATCGGAATTTGTACTAAAATACCGCCCGTGTTTGTTGCTGGCACTCTCACACAGTGCATCAGAGCAGGCAGTGCTTTCTTCCTTCGATCCCCATAAAACATCGTTCGATCGCTCGCTCGCTCATTTCAAGAAGCTATGGTGGAGGGGCGTGGGGTTACTCGCCCTCTACCCGCCTGGCTTTTGAGGGTCAGTGATGGTGGTCACGATAAACAAAACAGAGACCAAATCCCGACTTCTAATTAGACACAGTCTCTGCTGCTAGAAATAGAAACAGCACAGTCCGAAACATAACCCCCCACCCCTGGGAAAGGAAAATAATAAAATAATGGGGTTGACCCGCGCCCACGGACATGTCACATCTCTCACCACAAAGAGCATATTTTGCTAGAGTAATCTCGGATTTGAGACGCATCTAGATTTCGGAACGAAATCGGGAAGAGTCAGATATTCCAGAAAGGATGTTGGAAAATGACCCCACCTTGTTTAGTCCCCCTTTTCTCTCCCGAAATACGCCGGAGCTATCGAGGAGGAGGGATATACTTGAGAGTCGTAACATGCCGCCTCGCAACACGCGGCGCTCCACGGCGGCGGCTTCGGCGGCTGCTTCTTCTACAACGGCTTCCTCAGCGGCGGCGCCTGCTTCCTCAGCGGCTGCTGCCCCGGCGGCGGCTGCCGCGGCCCCAGCGGCTGCCAGCGCGCCGATGGGACCGCTTTCCCCGCCTCCGCCTGGGCTGCCTCCCCGGCCCGACCGCCAGACGGTCACGTTTGTGGACGCGACCACGGCGGCCTACGCTCTGCCGTGCTACGCGGCGCTATGCCGGGAGCAGGGGCAACGCTGGACCTTGGGCGGGTGTTCGACCGCAACCGCCTCGGTTGCGATCAGGGCACTGTGGAGGAGTTGGTCCTCCGTTTGAGTGAGGTGGCCACTCGGCTGCCGCCCCTTCCCGGGGCGGAGATCTACACGGCGGTTTTGGCGCGCGCCAGGAAGGTGGCCACTTCGTGGGCGGGCGACAAGTCAGTTGCCTATCGAGGCGAAGAAGCCCAAGCCG
>FN649751.1:4922825-4975142 GCA_000310025.1 Ectocarpus siliculosus | reverse complement strand
ATCCGCTGAGCCAGCTCCGCATCGGAGATGTACCTCGCCGAGGCGGCGGCCGGGGCGGCAGCAGCCGCCGGTGGCGCTGCCGTCGCGGACCGCGCCGCCGGACCTCCGAGTTGGGCAGGCAGAACGATGTCCTCTACTGCTTCCAACAGCACACAGCCTTCTGACTGCCATGGCGGAGCGCGAGTTCCACAATGTACTCGGCCAGGGGCTTCTTCGCCTCGATAGGCAACTGACTTGTCGCCCGCCCACGAAGTGGCCACCTTCCTGGCGCGCGCCAAAACCGCCGTGTAGATCTCCGCCCCGGGAAGGGGCGGCAGCCGAGTGGCCACCTCACTCAAACGGAGGACCAACTCCTCCACAGTGCCCTGATCGCAACCGAGGCGGTTGCGGTCGAACACCCGCCCAAGGTCCAGCGTTGCCCCTGCTCCCGGCATAGCGCCGCGTAGCACGGCAGGAGCGTAGGTCGCCGTGGTCGCGTCCACAAACGTGACCGTCTGGCGGTCGGGCCGGGGAGGCAGCCCAGGCGGAGGCGGGGAAAGCGGTCCCATCGGCGCGCTGGCAGCCGCTGGGGCCGCGGCAGCCGCCGCCGGGGCAGCAGCCGCTGAGGAAGCAGGCGCCGCCGCTGAGGAAGCCGTTGTAGAAGAAGCAGCCGCCGAAGCCGCCGCCGTGGAGCGCCGCGTGTTGCGAGGCGGCATGTTACGACTCTCAAGTATATCCCTCCTCCTCGATAGCTCCGGCGTATTTCGGGAGAGAAAAGGGGGACTAAACTAGGTGGGGTCATTTTCCAACATCCTTTCTGGAATATCTGAATCCGATTTCGTTCCGAAATCTAGATGCGTCTCAAATCCGAGATTACTGTTGTTTTCTTATCCCTTACCCAGATCATTCGATGTAAGTGGTATTGGATTTGGTTGGATGAGGCCTCCTGCGCCGGCCTGTGGTCCGCCCTCTTCACAGGGGAGGAACAAAAACGTATGGGTGTCGCTGTCAACCAGGCAGAGGCTATGTTACCGCACATCCTCATCGATTTGTTGAGGGACATGCGCTCTCGCGCGCAGACTGCGTCCTCTTTGGCGGGACGTATTGAGCTCACCAGGGACGTCGCTTTGTTTTCGCTGGCGTTCGCCTCCATGCGGCGAGGCCATGATCTCTCCTTCACTATGGGATCGCAACTTCTGCGGTTGCCCGCGGGGCAGGGTCCGATTTTCAACTTCCAGTTTGGTAAGACCCTCCATTACTCTGTCGATGCCGTTGTCGTGCGTCCGGACGTCGCCTGCCCGTCTATTTGTGCGGTAAGCAATGTTACGGCCTACATCAGTGCGGCGGAGGGTATTGGCTGGGATTTGTCCCAAGGGCATCTATTTCCTGTCGTTCTGCTGGACGGAACTCGGGGCTGCGCTCCGCTTACGGCGGTTCAGATGACGGCTGCCCTACAAGGGCATTTGCGAGCGGCGGGACTGCCGCACCGCTACACTATGCACTCGTCCCGCGTGGGAGGTTCTGTAGCGCAGCCGATTGACAGAACGGCGATGGGCGCTATCATGAAAATTGCCGGGTGGCGTACGGAGAGTGTAGCGAAGCGATATGTTGGCGCCACTACTAGTGTGGGGGCAACGGGTTCCAAGAGGATCCGTAGCGAGCTGTACGCAGACTCAAACGCGTTGCCGTTGTCGGCTGACTTCACATGCTATTTCTCTGCGTGTGCTCGCCGCGGGAAATAAAGAAAGTTTGGGTGGGCGAGACCTAGCTTAGAGGCGTGCGTGGTCAATACCTAAGATGTGGCAGATCGGATAATCAACAAGAAAGTAATGGGCGGGACCACAGGCCGGCGCAGGAGGCCTCACCCAACCAAATCCAATACTTACATCGAATGATCTGGGTAAGGGAAAAGAATACAACAGTAATCTCGGATTTGAGACGCATCTAGATTTCGGAACGAAATCGGGAAGAGTCAGATATTCCAGAAAGGATGTTGGAAAATGACCCTACCTAGTTTAGTCCCCCTTTTCTCTCCCGAAATACGCCGGAGCAGGGAAGAAGGGGTATATTTGAGACCATCCCACCCGCCCTACACAATGCTTACTATATTCATGAACTTACTGATCATTCAAACACTTTGGGCCTGGGCACACCCAGCCCTAAGGGTTACTTGTGGCGAGGCCCTCCTGCAGGCGCAGGAGGCCTCACGCAACCAAATCCAATACTTGCATCGAATGATCTGGGTAAGGGATAAGAATACAACAGTATCCCACCCCCGCCCCCCCTCTCAGTATGAAAAAAGAAAAAAAGCGATGATAAACGAGATGTGTGTGAACCCAATATGGCAAACGTGATGACAACATGTAGACCCAAAAAGACACCAGTCAGTTTCGAGTACATTCAGAAACCCCGTCTTGGACACAACGGTATGTCAACGCTGGCAAGGAGATCGATATGATTAGTATCACCAGATTGTCAACACCCCGCTCACTCCGACGTGTGCAGGGATTTACCACTGTGGATACGTTATGGTCGGTCGGACTTGGATGTCCGACTGCGGACAGAACGTGGACGTCAAAAACAGCAATCTCGAGGGCGGCGCTAAAACCCGAACCACTATTATAGTAAGACAATGTTCACTCTGACTGTAACGTCAGGGCCCACATCGCTGACAAACGCGAGTGACCCACAGGCATCTACGTAGTCTATACACCCAGCATCTCTGCGCCAATCAACTTTGTACGAACGAACTAGGCGCGTCGCATATAGCCAGTGAGTGTCAGCATGCAACAACACAACTATGTACCGCTATGCACCATGCGCGAAAGAGTGTACGCAGAACGGAGGATTAGGACGAAGAGATTGTGTTGCTGTTCGACTCTCGTCTCAGACGGCTTGGAACTATTTCTCTCCGCTTCGTCATCAGGAATCAGGAACGTGAACGGAAATTTCTGCCTTCTATTCTTTTGTCCGCGAGGTCTCGACTGGTACAAGTGCTCTACTGCTGCTACACGCCCGTTCCTCCGAACCTGTAACTGACCGCAGCCCCTGTAAACTGAAGCCGCAACGTCATAAACGACCCTTGAATTAGAGCAAGCGGCCGCAATGTTGTCGGAGGGGGCGCAAGGGCTGGGACATGCATCTCTAAACAGCTAAATAATGCCTTCTCCCCGCGTTCAGGAGTTTTGCCGACAATGCACGCGTTCGATTTGCCGCGTGGAGATACATTCCCTGATTGCGGCGGGTATGATCGTGGGCCAAAAGGATGGCAATTCCAAGACTCTTGAAATTGCGTTTAGTTCGTCCACGTCGCCAACGTGAAGATCGCTCGTATCCCCTGGCTTGATTCCCAACTGCAGTTGACATAAATCAGGGCCTGGCTGTAGTAGTTACAACCATGTGTATACCGGAAGTAACGGCAGACTTCGAGCTTTTGGAAACATTTCGTCAACATGCACCAGCAATCTCCCCGAGCGGAGGCCCCAACATGCGCCACCAGCTGGCTCCAGGTTAATCCTTGTATTGACACACAACAAGGAGGCTCAGAAGTCACGCCCCATGTGTACATGGGAAGTGCCGATCTCGAGAGTTTGTTGTCCATGCACTCTTCTCTCGAGGTATTGGCCCTATTAACCTTTCAGCAGGTGATGAGTTTCGCGATCCACCCGCTAATTTTAAGAGACCAGAACGGATCGTTGTAGCTTTTGCGGCAGCGGCAGGTTCCATCAGACCAAAAAATGCAACACATAAAAAAAACATGTGTCACACGTGTCGATCCTCCCTTTTCGGGTCTCTGGCGCACACACAGCACATATGCCTTCCAAAACCAACGCGCTGGCAAACACAGAAGACCACCCTGCCGACGCCGAGCATGCAGGCGTCACTCACCAGGTACTTCTCGACGGAGTCCTGGATGAACGTGGTGGACTGTACGATTGGCGTGAGGATAGCGCCCGTTTCCTTGTCCGGGTTGATGCCCTGGTGGACAAGCTTGCTGCGGCGCGTATTTTTCGTCGTTCAGCAATCGTCGAGGCGCGCAGGAGCACGGCAGAAGGAAAGAGACAGAGACGCAGAGCACGCGTTTGTTGACGTGATTAGGGTAACCAAGCCACCCAACGCGAGGGTGCAGGCTTGTTCAACCTTGCAGGCTGCCTGTGCGTCTTGTTGTAGTTCAACCACACAGAACCGCGACGATCTCAGGCTGCATACATTCAGTAACGAGTTCAGGGAAACGCAGGAATGCTGTCTCTCTCACGTTTCGAGCGCCATCTCCTTGCCTTCCGGCCATGTTCCACATTCGCCCGACATGGTTCTCTAGTTCAGCTACTTGTGTCGCTAGTTGGGGCAAGAAGAGAATCAGGTATGGCAATTGATGCGTGCGACGGTGGAGCATGTAGAAGAGGCAACGCAAAATCATTTCTGACTATTTTTTACCCACCCTGGGGTAAATACCAATTACCTCGCCGCAGGCCCCCCGCCAAAACTGAGAATGGCAACCTTGTTACCCCCTGTCGATGTGATGCCGACGTCCTTCCGTGTTCGTCGCTCTTCGCCTCGCCCCGCACTTCTCTACTCGCTGATCTCTGCCTCGCTGGTGCTTCTCCTGGTGGTGTCGGCCGGACTCTTGCCCCCTACTAGGACAACGGCGACGGCACCAGAACGGCGACTCCCAGATATCATGAGCGAGAAAACCGAGGACGGAGTCTCTCCGCAGCAGCAGCAGCAGCAGGGGGGGGGATACCGAGCCAACCGGGTGGCAGCGGGTAACGATTTCGTTAAGTTTGTGCTCCAAGAGAGCGTCGGGAGCGACGGCAGAGACCCCGCCGAGGCGGCGACGTGGCGTACCCTGAACTTCCGAGAGGTCGCCGACCTCTTCAAGAAAGGCTTGCCGGACTGTTTCTTGGAGTCCATGAAGGAGGCCAACTTCGAAGCGGTGTTTTGGGAGTCGGCACCTGTCACAAGGACCACGACGGTGAGGGGGCGGTTTTGATACGCACACCCTGCACATTGGTATGCATATGTATGGTGGTAGAATTAGGAGCAGCGGGGAGCAACGGTTAGCTTCCATTCCACATCTATCTCAGATTTTCCCGCAATAATTCGGCTTTTCATCTCGCAGGTGTCGTGGGACAGCGCGCCCCCTCTTGTAGGCGTTGAGCAAGTACGACGAAATGTCGCGTGTGTTTCGGCTGCGTCTGCGAGATACTACAGTAGCAGCAGTCTTCACAGGAGGGGGGCAAGGAAAGGTGTGCCGTTGCTTGGGCCATTTCTGAAGTATCGTAAGGCACACGCCTATAGAGCGCCCACAGGTGTGTGTTTGGAAGCGTCAAGTCGTGGACGAGTGGGAATCAAATCGTCCTGTGGCTCTCTCGAATTCCAAGGAATGCATGGCCCATGCTCCAAAACTTCGGATGCAAACAACAACGAACGAGCGCTCCGCCCTCTGCTTATCCATGTGTACAATTGTATCCCTTCCCCGAATCGCCGCCGATTGTTCCAGGACAAACCGTACGAGTACGTGCTAGTGGACTCTCCAAGGCTGGCGGCGGTGACGGCAGATGGCCGTCCGTTCGCCGAACACATCGCGTCCCGAAAAGGTAAGGCGCCTGCCGATGGTGTTGGTGCTGTAGTGCGCTTTCTTCTTTTTTAAATACCATCACAGAAAGACTACCCGTTCGATATGTATAACCTTTCTTGCCGGGGCCATCTACAGTCGTAGGCCCTCTATAAGACGGGTATGCGCCAGACCGATTCACCCGCCCTATAGCGGGCACCCGCCTTATATAACCCGCCTTATTGAGAGCCTATTAATACGACTGTATCGATCTATCTACCTGCCTGCCTGCCTGCCTGCCTGCCTGCCTGCCTACCGGTCTCACTGCTGTTATCTCTACAGGCGCAGTCGATCCTCCTCTCTTGGTCGTCTTCTCTCCTTGTCTCCCTCTCTTTCTCTTCTGCCCCCCTTCGATGCCGTACTCCGTTTTCTCGCATTGATTGGCTCGTCCGGCGCAGTTGCAGAAGAAGCTGATAGCGATGATTGATTGTAGGTAGACATAGCACTCCCGTTTTATTTTGATTCGCCTCTCGGGTTATGCTTCACAAAAGCAACCTCACGCTTCCGCGCGTCACAATATCGACCGGTGGCCTAGAACCCAAACCGACAGCAGCGCCCACCACGATACTATTACCACGTGGATACGTACGCCATTTTCGTGTCATAAGTTCATGGGGTGACAAGCGATTCGTTTATTGATTATTGCTTTTCAGGCACCAACGACGTGGTTTCCTTCCGAAATCTCCGGAGAGACGCTCGACTCGTCGTGCCGTGCCGGGGAGGGCAGCAGCCGGGGGCCAACTACGCCCACCTCGCCGCGTTCCTGCGAACCGCACCTCGCGACCAGGTACCTCTGCTGACCTCCCTTTCTTGTTGGCCGCGCTTGACTGTCTTGTTGCGGTTTGTTGTTTTCCAAGACGTTTCTGCCTGCCCCAGCAGTGGAAACATGTTTGTTTGTCCTCTCCGTGGGTGGTGAACGAAAGGGTTTCCCTCTGTGCGGCGGTTTCATCTCATCTCGTGCTGTATTGTTTTTGTGTACAGGAACCACGTCACGGCGGCCTGTCTTGGGTGTGATCGTTGGCGTTGATACGCAACAGGCGATGCTAGGTGAATCACACAACAATCCAATACTAAAGTGCTTCTTGGTGTCCCGTTGAAACGTTCATCGGAAGGAACTACCAGAATTAATTTCCTTTTTACCGACGCGGTTCCAGGTGGTTCAGTTTTTCGGCGCTGTGGGCGAGGGCCTTGAAGACGAGATCGCCTCCAGAGCTGACGAAACCCCTGTCTGGCTCAGCACTTCGGGACTTGGGGTATACTGGTACGTGTGCTTTAAGTCGGTTACCCAAGGCCGGGGGGGACGGGAGGTACTCATTTAAATGCATGCCGTAGTCGTTAGACCATTGGCCTCGCATCCCTACAACGCCGGGGCGGAACGGGGGCGGGGAGGTCCTTGTGTTGTAAGACCGGTGCTGCTGCTCGTGTTCCAACCACAGAACAAACGTATTTGAAACCCTTCTCTGTAGTTACAGTCTATCGTTGTACGGCCGCCAAACATCTTCGGGAACATGGTTCGGACGAAGATGGAACGACGTGGTGTTCCTCCGATGACACGAAATCGATTTGCAGCACCTCTTTGCACGCTCGAAGCCGGACTGCCCCAGTGTTTGGCTTTGTACTCAACCGCTCGGGGAGTTTGTTCCCCCCCCCCCCACCTTGGCCGCGTACCCCCCCCCCGCACGCGCCTGCTCTCCACACGCAGGCTGCACGCGAGGTTAGACTCCGTGCCGAAGTACTACACGTATGCGCCGTTCAAGGCATTATGATGTACAGCAGTTGGGAAGTTGGGAGCGAGCGCACGTGGCGCATTGCGAGAGGGTCATAGCTGCGCATTTCGACTTGTGCGTGGCCTTCGAGTGGGTGGTGAGGTCTCACTGTCTCTTCTTGTTGCGGCCAGCGGGGTGTTGGCGTGGGTGACCACGCAGGCTCAGAGGCCGAACCATGTCCGCACATTTTTTATCTGTATGATACAGCAGTGGTCGCCAGGACGGTGCGTTCGTGGTCGAAATCTGTGCTTCTTGCACGCTACTACTGCTGTGTTGTGCTGTTGAGGGCCCTTGCGGCATCGTCAACTCCTGGCGGGTTAATTGTGACGAGCCCACAGTCCCCCTGACTTAGTGTTCAAGTTGTCGTGTTTCCAAGTGGTAGTGCCCCTTGGTGTCCATGTCGTGGTCGTGGAAGTCGCGGAAGTAGCGTATCGGAGGAGAGCCGTGGCGCGGCAAGATACTGGCCATCTCGGATACTGTTGTGGCAATGCGTCGTTGTCGATCTTTGGGTGCGTTGTTGTCGATCTTTGGGGTCTTGGCAAGATGATTCGCATATCATTCGGGGCTAGGGTAGACTGCGGGTAGTGGTGCGGCGATTGAGGAGAACAAGAGGGAAAAGGCAGACGAGATATGTACCAGATACTTATGACCGAGCGAGACGGGTTTTAGCAGTCGTTCCTCTGTTTGCTTGTGTGAAATCACGACCAAATGCATAAAAAGTTATTTACGAGTAGAACATCAGCCCTTTGACGTTTTGCTTCAAAACTTCCACACTACCTGCCACGGACCGCAATACAACCGATCGCGTTCGCACCCAAAACTAAGTCTTGCGAGGAAAAGTACGCTCCCTGAGCCCGTGCTGTCATCAATGCATTTAGCTTGGCACCGGGGATACTTTTCCTAGCCCTTGAAGGACGGCTCACGATCTATTCACTCCTGAGTTGGCCGGACAGCTTCCAACCAGCGAGCTAGCCGACACATTGTGGAGCCACGTGTCTTTGCTCCCATCCTGTGTTCATGAGACACTCTGCAACGAGATATGCTGCTCCCTAAACACCGCACAGTCAGCACGTCGACTTGTACCGATAAAAAAGTACAAACAAGTTCACCCCTCTGCACGAGACTAAAGCACCCCGCAGGAAAGACGCTCACTCACGCCTCTACTCTGGCACTGGAAATGACTCAATTCGTGTAGGTGACACTTTAGTACTGGCCACAGCGACCCCCCCCCTATGGAGTTTGTGGAGTTTGTGGCAGAAACGAAAAGAGCTCCCAAATGTTGGTGTTGTCTCTAGTAGGTGTAGGAACGGTGCTCCGTCTCGAAAGGGACGCGTGGTCAATGGTCAAATGACTACGGCAAGCAACAAATGAGTACGCCCCCCCCCCCTCGTCCCCGCGGACTTGATAACACATCGCGGTGTGTGTGCACACAGCCCGAACATATAGCCAACACGTTGCGGGCGCGCGACAAGAACGTTTAGGGGTCCAGCTTGTCTCGGAGACTTCGGCTGACCACTTGGATCTCGGCCTGCCTCAGGCGGCCGGAGAGTCCTATGTCGTCGTTGCCATCACTGACGTCACAAAGACGAGCGGAAGAGAGAACGGCGAGAAAGAAAGCGGGGGAGAAAAAAAGAAAGTGCGGACAGGTTCAATATAACACCAAAGCAGAGAGGAAAAAAACAAAATAATAGAGCCCTTTACGGCGAGACGCAGCGAATTTCAAGGTCCCCATGGACAAGTCAGTCATGGTGATGCAGCACTAGTTGCGCCGCTTCAACTTTGGTAGCACAGTAATTGGAACTTGTTTACGGTTCGGGTACCCCCTCCCACAGTATTTGGCCCATGTTTGAGACCACTAGCCTCCATAGGATTATTCGTATTTATGTACACATGTTGGATAAAGCATTCAAACGGGGAAGTTGGGTTAGGGTTAGAGAATAGGGTCTGCGTCCCCCCTCCCTGTTCTATATCCTCATCAACTTATTAATCGCCCGAACGAAGGTGGTCCTTTGAGACGTTATATCGTTTTGAGCCGAGACAAACAAGTAAAAGGTGTGATACAACCAGCAAAACACACAACAAGTCAGAAAGAGGTATTCCAACATGATCTTGGTAGATCTTGGTAGATCTTCTAGTCGGGTTGTATACTCGCACCTCATCCGCGTCCGCGCTTGCCTCGTTCTTGTTGAGCAAGCCCTTCACAACGTACTTGTCCATGGCCGGTGTTAGCGCCAGCGCCAGCGCGATACGCAACGGCACCACGAGCCGCGCGAACGTTAGGAAACCCGCCGTCAAACCGAAGAGCTGCAGTTTTGTCGGACCAATCGACCGATTGCAGCAGCAGCAGCAGCAGCAGCACCAATCCGCCCCAATCCATCAAGGCAGCCATCGAAAATCGCACCCAAATCGGGAGTGCACAGAAAAGAAAAGAGGGTGGCAGCAAGTGACGGCAAAAGCAACAGATGTGGCAGCGAGCGGTTGGATAAGCAAGGATACCAACACAGCAAGCAGGCCCATCCACAAAGGTTGCTCCGACAACAGAATGAGATGCCCGTCAAGGTTTACCTTTCATATCGCCAAGACAGAGGATTTTACTGGCCCACAGACGTAGACTATGACCGCGTCAAAACAAGAACACCCGCACGGTGATAAGGAGGGACAGGCTTGACGCATCCAGGAAGCACGCCAACTTGAGACACCCTGTAAGCTGACCCATGGTTGCCACGACTCTTCATACCGTGTATCGGGAGGATCAAAACGAACGCTCGCCTTCGCTCGCATGCCGTCGGGGGGGGAAACAGCCGCCTGAACCTTGCCAACCCAGAACTGCTCAGCATGCATGCAAGGCACCGAATCGATCAAACCAACGAGACTTGCCTTCTCCTTGCCCTCGAGAGTGGTGAGGTCCAGCCATTCCCCCGTGGTCTGGTGGTACCCCACCACCGCTAGGGGCACGCTGATTATCCAGAAGGCGAGCTCGGTCCCACCGTAGGCCAACGCCCCCGCGAGCCCCGCGGACTTGATCTTCTCCTTGAAGTCGATCTCGGGCTCCCCGGGGGGGCTCTTCACGCCCCATGCTACCAAGGCCTTGTCCAACGACTGGGGCACGCGAAGGGGGAGTTGTGTTTTGACACAAGTGCGGCATAGTTTAACTTTGTGTGGGTGGACAGCATTTCCAGGACGAAGCAAAAGTGGTCGTGAGCAGCAGTAGAGGTACTCGGTTGGGCAGTCGTGGCAGCGGCAGTAGTAGCAAAGGGGAAACAACACGTCAGGTACGTACACAACGGATGCGCTAGATTGATAAATGGTGAAAGCAGTGTGAGAAGCACAGCAGAGGGCCAAAAGCTAAGGTGACAAAATCGTGGACAGCCACCATCACCATTCATGTATTCACAAACACCTCACGCAGTGCTGCTCATCTACTTTACTCCCGGCGTCACCTCCCGTGCCCTAAAATCGAGTGCCCTACACAACCTCCTTTGACAAATCAATCGATAAACCTACAACCTGGAAGACGAAATAATGCCTCCTTCCCCTCCACGAATACGTCACTCACGTTCATCTCCTCCTCATCCGCCGAACCCGCCGACATGTGCACCCGGGTCACGCTGCGGGTTGCTCGCCCAGGGGCGGTGCAGAGCGCGGGGGATGATCGCGCCGGAGTTCGTTGTCCTGCAGGAGCGAAGAGGGGGAGGGCGGGGAGCAACACCGAGAAAATATCGACAGCTCCTCGGACGACCAAAACAGTAGTAGTCGGCGACCATCGCAAGTTTAGCCTCGACTTGCAGGCTACTGCTGAATGTAGCGTTTTCGATATGAGCAGGTTTTGCCTCGCACCGCGATTGGTACAAAGCCGGGTGCGTGTTGCTGTTACTCGGCCAGACGCGAGAAAGGTGAAAGGTGGAGGGCCTGCCCGCTTCAGGCAGTCTAAACGAGAAAAAAGAAAGAGCTCGGTATAGTATGCAAATGTATTATCAGCGCTCAGCAGTGTGTGTACGGAGTGGCAATCCAGATGTCTTCATTTGGAAGGTGCTTCGGCCGTTCGCCGAATGTGCGTCTTCGCAGAAACACATGAATCAGGAAACTCCTGAGATATTCCTACTGCTCCGGCGCGCAGTACGACTTTGTCAACAGGATCACTGCGCAAGGCAGACAGCGTGGCGAGCGGTCCTGAACAATCTCATGACGACTCGATCTGGCACCGAAGCGAGGGTTTCGAATTTTGCTTTAAGGATTTTTGGTGGTTTTATTCTTGACGACAACAAGGGCATGGTCGCTTGCGGTGTATGCACAACTGCTGTTGTTGAGGCGTTATCATGCCACTCGGCTTGGGGAGGCATTTCTAGGCGTGAAGGCTGAGGCCCTAGAGAGGATTCAAACTGACATCCCGGTAATTGCGCAAGATAACACCCCTCCCCCTCTCTGGCTGATTGTCAAAAGCTCAATTACTCCACGGCGCAGAGGACCCCAACATCCAATTGTACGTTTTCGGAAAGCTCTCGACGAGACGATTCCAACGCCGCCATTTTCGGCACCGCCATTCCTTCTGCTGTGAGGAGTAATCGAGCTTTGAAAATCGGTCCAAACGGGGGGGTGGCATCACGCAACTACGGCGGTCTCCACTATTATAGTCTAGAGCAGACAGCGTCGATGGGACTCTACATGTGATGCATGTGAACTTCTTTTGGTCCACGGCACGCCAGCTTAGGGGGTTAATTCATCACCTATCTTTGTGTAAAAGTCTTCTTCCTGGCACGGAAGTATGTACGTCGAAGTGTATCTGCTGAATGAGGTGGACCAACACGTCAGGTGAACATGACAACAGCAGCGGACCAGCTGGCTCTCCCTCTCTTCTTGTTGATGATCGCATCAAAACACGTAGCATACCAGGTAGGCACGTCACATGAGAACACAAAAACGCGATGCACCCAACAGAGACTGGACAGCGAGAGCGGGCGGAGTCGTTTGGAACCGTGGACACTGAGGTTCTATCTGGACACATGGTCGGTCAGTCCTACGCATTCACCATTCCTCTCAGAGCTGAGCTGTGTGCTGGTCTCATCAACTCACCAACTCTTGCTGCTGGCAAAACGAAAGCGGTGGAGCTGTTCAGCAGCACGAGGGCCGTGGACGCCAAGAATAAGACCGACTTCATTGCTGCCATCTCTCCAATCGCCAGGTGTGTATCTCTCCCTGGGTGCTGTTGGGGGGTGTAATGATGCAATGATGCGTGTGATGGATGGGGTGAGGACGGCGCTGATGGGTGGGTGACACACCGGACACGCACGAGTACGTGTGTTTTTTTTCGTCCACCTTTTTTTTTTGGTTCGAGAGGCGTTTTTTTTTATCTCACCCGCCCCCCCCCCCCTCCGTGGTCCGCGTTGTCTGTCCTGCCTTGCGCGGTATGTACCACGGCCAACCCTGTGGCCTTCACAGATCAACGTCAGAGGGGGACGACCCAGACGCGCGAGGAGACACCAAAATGACCCTCTGGGCATTATTTTTAAGGGAGCAGGGTGTGACGAAACCAAAAACATGGTGTCGGCAAGATACAGTACTTGTACCGATACAGTAGTGGGCCCTCTATAGTGCCGGTTGAATAGTGCCGGTGCCCGGTATAGTGCCGGTCAAATTTCTGGACACAGACAGCGCCCTCAATAGTGCCGGACCGGCACTATTGGGATGGCCCGTTATAGTGCCGGTTGGGCGCCGCTGTGCCCCCCAATAGTGCCGGTTCACTACCTGCTGTAGACACACACACACACTACCGGTCGCCCCGGTGGTCTAGTTGGTAGTATCCACGTTAACCTTCTAAGTTTCAGGTCATGGGTCCGAGCCCCGGCGATTTGTTTTTTTTTCTTACTTTCGTTCCTGAAAGAATTGGAAGCAATTTCTCCTGAATTCGTTAGTTAGTAAATGATGCCTTGGTGCATCAACTTCACTGTTGACGAGGGTGGGAGTACTGAACCCTCTCGCGATAAAAACAATCATAGGCATGTACCGCAGAAGGGGGTCCAGCCCCCCCCTCCTGTGTGACCCCGGTTGGTTGGGTCGTCTAGCTAGTCAGTGAGGATGTGGGCCAGTGGGGCAGACGACAGAAACAATAATGAATGGGAGAACAAAAACAAACACACACACACACACATGTGTGGAGCTATGGCGTGTATGTGTTGCTATTTTGTTTGAGTCATCTAGCTGCTGACACGATGACTGTTGGATCTTGGGAGTGTACGATTATCAAATTGGGAGATGCAGCATACCACGATATCCTGGTTTCGGCTGGGCTTGAATTAACCCTTTTTTATTTTGCTGTCCTCCGCTCTTTGGGCTTCCTAGGTTCGGGCGAGGGCATTTATTTGTGTATAGCTGAAGATAGATGTGTGTCTACATGAAATATATATATTTATGTAGAGAGAGTCGTATTAGCATTCGCATTTAAATAGCGCATTGCGCATTTTTCGAATTTGGGCCCCCTTCCGGGGACCTTGATTTGTACCCGCTGGCACTGACGTCTTTTCATTGGTCCCGGTTAGTGCGGTCGATGCTAATAATAAAAAAACACACACACCACGACACACCAGAGAGGACAGACGCCACACCGAAAAGAGTGTACACCAACCAGCTGCTGCAGACCATAATAAGAGCTCTACGCAGAGGCGCACCATGCCTTGTGCGGAAGGAAGGTGAACTAACTGTGCCTTCAACAGGAGGACAGGACGCCGCAAGACCCTCATGGCCACGTCTGCCAGGGAGGATGTATGTATGTGGCGGGCGGCTCCACGGCAATTAATTGCGGCATGCAGACATGAGAGAATTTATTTGTTGCTGCTACGGAGTAAGTAAGGTTGGGGTACAGCTAGCTGTTGTAGCAATGGTTGTTTGCTTTTCTTCCGGTCGGTGCGCTTCCTGTCGTGCTTTTCTTTGTTTTTGTTTCTGCTTGTCACATCCAAGAGTAGTTGCTGCTACGTCGCGAGGGCGGGGAGAACAGCTAGCTAGCTAGCTGTGGTAGAGTATGTATGTAAATGGCCATTTATTTTCCGTGCGGTGCGCTTCCTGTCGTGCTTGTGTTCTTGGGGTTGTTTTGATTCTTTCTTGCGACATCCAAGGGGGTGCGCCAGGCAGACATGAAAGAGTTGCTGCTACGTTGCGAGGGCGGGGAGAACAACTGTGGTAGAGTGTGTAGTAATGGTCGTTTATTTTTCGTGCGGTGCGCTCCCTGTCGTGGTTCTCTGTTGTCTTTTTTATCTGACAACATCGAAGGAGGGCAACGAGGACTTAGACGTCCACCAATAATAATAATATTACACATATTCGATCCACGATCCACATCGTACTCTGTTGGCCCCGCAAAGCTTGAGCGCTGCACCATGAAATCAACACCTACTCAGTAGTGCCGGTGAGGGGTATTCGAAGCCTCAATAGTGCCGTACCGGCACTACTGAGGCACTATTCTGAATACTGCCGGTGCCCGGTATAGTGCCGCTTTTTTCTCTGGACACTACCCGGCACTATAGAGGGCCCACTACTGTATCGTAAAGTATCTGCTACAAGCAAGTAGATTTTGTAGCACATATTTCACCATTTCAGCAAGATGGCCATCGCTAGCACCAGGGGTCCACAGGCACCCCTTTAAATAACTACCACAGCAGGTCGCTGTTGCACCATGAATAACCATACCACGCAATAGCAAGAGTTATACCACGGTACTTCAATGCAATCACTTCTACAACGCATGTACACCCCTCAGCTCGCTAAGGCGTAGCGGTAAGTCTACGGCATCGTACACAACGCACTGATTTCACTTGTACGTTGGCACAATGCTCAAACAACAACACCAAACCCCCAAAGCTACCTCACGACCAAACTTCGAACTACGGTCACCACAACTATCTACATATCTCGAGCGCAACAAAAACACACAAAAAAAAAAACGCTCTACTTAAGAGAGAGTCGTCGTGGCCAGCGACGTATCCGAGGGTACGGCTAAAACCTAAAAAAATCAGAACAACCATTAGCGAGAGCTTAGCTCTAAACAATCAGGATCACCCCCCGGCCGCCGCCGCCGCCGCCGCATTCCTGCCACCCGGAGAAGAGTCGCCGCAATTTTCGGGCAGGCGGACAAGTCGTAGCCTCACCGCCCCCGCCTTTTCCAGGAACAACGCCGACGTGTTCCATCCTGACCGCTCTGCCCTGGCGCTCAGTTCGCGTGCGATCATGCGCCCGTGCCTCGCGGCATCGCCTTGTTCTTGCAACGTCGGGGCCTCCCCTACCTCTTCTTGTCCCCCTTGTGTGTCAGTCGGAGAGGAAGAGACGATCGGGGACGGCGGCGCAGGGGGGGACGCCAGCAAGGCAGCCCCTTGCCGTAGCGCTTCCTCGATCACCTCAGGGAGAATGTCTCCTGTGGGCGCTGCAGTCGAGGATGTACCGACAACAAAAAGCGGGGAACGAAGGAAAATCGAGAGTTAAGGCTCAAGCAGGTGCCTACAGGCTAGGTTTCGGCACGCAACAGAACTGCTACGGCATGCACACACAAACCACGTGTTCTGTCCGTTGAGCCATCATACTTGAGATACTACGATGCCATTGCCCCGGGGATACTTCACACGAATTCACATGCAAGCATGTAGCACCAGCACCAGCCGCGACATCTCTTGTACTACAGCCTATAGGCTATCTCCGGGACTGAAAGCTCACCAACTTCTTTGCCCCCACGTGTCAGTGTCCCCGCTCGTCGACGGCCGCGCGACCTTCGCAGCCCCCGCTCAAGCAGGAGGCGTTTCGCGACCAGCGCCACGTAGCTCCCGGCAAGGACTTCCCGAGCCCCGCAGCCTTCCAAGAGCAAGACGTGTACCTCTCCCGTCCGGTGAGCGAGGTCGCCCTGCAACCCGGTTGTTGCGCGCGTGTGTATTGGTCGGTGTTTTGCGGCATGGCGATTGTTGATTGTGACACCACCGCCGAGCCCCGCGTGAGAGCCAAGCCAGAGGCGAGGAGAGCAGGACGTCGACCGCACGGCGTCAAACGATTGGCAGAAGCGCTCCCGGACAACCCTCCTTACCTCTAATAACGGTCGTACTCGTGAGCCTCACATCAGATTTTCTGAATGGGCCGACTTTGGAGGTTCGGAAACACCGGTAATAGAGGTTCATTTTTGTTTTCGTTCTCCGCTTTTACATACTGGTCGAGATTGTAGACAAAAGGAAATACAACACCGCCGTCGTTTCCTCGCACCCCAGCCCGGACAAGTCGGTCCATCACCCCCCCCCCCCCCAACAAAAAAAGCATCGTATTTTTTTCTCTCCGCGCAAGATGGAGGTGACCCCAACATCGAGAGAGAGAAACAGTTTTCCACGCACCCTGACCGACAGAAGGAAAGGGAGACCCTCGCAAACCCGGCAGAGCTCCTCCAGCTCTCCCCAACCCTTGACGGCCTCCTTCAATCGAGATCCCACGACCACCGTAGGGGAGAGGTCCAACCCGATCTTTTCGCGAACGGCGTACGCCACGACATCTTCTTGGGCTGTCAGAGGGCGTGGGGACGGTGGAGTAGGACGGGATGAGCGCGCGCGTGGGGGGGGGAGTGGGGGGGGCTGTTGTACACTCTGCGCGGGGCGCACACCGAACACAAGTATTACGTGGGACCAGAGAAAGAGCAAAGCAACACTACACGACACCTTTTTGGAAGAATAAGCATGGGAGATGACAAAAGAATCTCGATCAAAGGAATATACACGACACGCTCCGAGTTTGACGACGGGTGCATCTTCTTCCATACACCACTCAACGAAACTAGTTTCCCAATCCAGCGCGCACTTCAACAGAGCAAACACTCAACCAGGTGAGACAAGCACCCCCGCCATCGCAACGCAAAAAGGGGCTCGGAAGCAGCACAACATGGGTCCGCCTAGCGCAGTCCCTCCGACCATTCTCACCACCACCCTGCTGGTGTTTCTACCTCACCCGCTATGTCTTGAGGACTGGGCATGCCGCGGCTCCTGTCGCCGTCGGCCATGCCGTTGACTACCAGCTCTAGCCGCTGGCACAAACAAGAAGGAGGCAAGTGGCATGGCAGCGTAACGGTGTACAGCAGTGTTGCACTCGTTGGGGTAAGAGAGGACCAAACGTTCCGGGTCATCACGTCCGGAGCAGCGAGAAACAGACGCAAAACCAGAAAGAAACGCCGCTACACACGCCGAGCACTCTACGGTGTTCGCGCGTCCCGTGATCTACATGTTTCCCGCTCGAACAGCCCAAGAGGTCTGGAAGTGTTGTTGGGAAAGATCAGTGGTCTGTGTTCACCAAAGATTTGCACAAGATATGTAGCGTCAGCACACCACTGGCTTTCTCTTTAGCGCATGAAACAGGGCAGGCCCCCATCAAGCACAGCACTCAATATTTGGAGGCGGTCCGGTTCTACCTAGCAAGGTAGTGCAATGGCCCTCACTTAGAAACAGATCGTCAAGAACTTGAGGGATTGATTTTCACACTAACCTACATGTTTTCCGCACATTATACAAAGCGCGACGGTTGAGCAAAATAGGCGATTGTGAAGTGAGGGCCATTTCTGTAAAAGTACCCCGCCTCGAGTATCAAAAAGCGAGATGACATTAGTGTCTCTATAATGAGCGAAGGCAAGAAAACAAAAACACTCTCACATGCAGGGCTTGACACACGGTCACACACGTTACCTGGTGATCGAAGGTCGGTATGCCAAGCCGCCGCATGGACATGTGGTTGGCCCCTAGGTGCACGACGGACAGGCACAGACACGCCGGGACGATGGCGTGGAACTCCGAGCCCAGAGACGCCGACAGCGTGACGCCCGCCCCGGTGCCCGCCATGCACGCGAGGATGGTCTGCGCGCCCGACTTGGCGGTAACGTCCGCCAGGTTTCCCTTCAAAGAGAGCACGTTGTGGATGGCCGCACGGCTAGCCGACGCGGCTAGGAACGACACGTTTTTTCCTGTCGAGAAGGCAAACGTCCCCCGGATGAAAAATGAACGCAGAGACCAAGGGCGGGCACGGGGGGGGGCATGGAACGGACACGTGAGAAAAAAACAGAGGGGCTGCGGGAGGAGTCGTTTCGAGGCCCTATGCGGCGAAGCACGGGCGCAACGAACGGCCTTTAGCTTTTCCCTCGCCGCCACGAACGAGCGTGTATCCCTGCTGAAAATCGGTACACAAGCGCGAGTGCCACGTTCGTACGGCAAGGATCAATTCATTCCCCGCGCACACATCTTGTGGTATACAGCGTTCACTTTTGTTCCTTCTTTTTTCGTGCGCGCGCAGCGGGTACGTACCGATGTTGGCGACCGATGCGATCGGCAAGAAGTACGCCGGAGCGAGCGGGGACAGGAGTTCCAACACCATGGAAGCGTCGAGGGAAACCGCAGCAACGACTCTCCTGGGAACATCCGTAACGGTGGCGAGCACAACCACACAGTCAGAATCTCGCGGCGGCGGCACGGCAGAGGGCAACAGGACGGAATCGAAGGGGATGGGCGGGGCAAGGGTGGGAAGGCGGGGGAATCGCATGCAATACTTCCGGTGTTGCGCCTTCAGGGGAAAAGGAGGGAACTCCCACCCACGCGAGGGCGATCAACCAGCACAGTCTTGTCACCCAAAAGGTTTGCTTAGGATTTCTGACGTATGTCGACTGTTGTTCGAGAACGCAAGGCGAGGCATGGCGCTCACCGAAGGAGCTACATACGCGGAGAGACGGGCTCGAGTCCAAACGCATCCCCCCACTCGTGCTGCCCGTTGCCATCGTGCGATAGCGACCACAGTTCAAAGTATAGCAGAAGTGGATACCTTTTCCCACCAACACTTTCTCCGGAAGGGCGTACCGCATCTATCCTAGAAGCAAGAGGCGAAACAACAACAACAACAACAACACATGGTAAAATTCTGACAATTTGTTGGCCATGCCGGCCCCAAAACGAGCCGGATCGCAAAACGTTCCCTAATGGGGGCCGTTGCCGCTGCAAAAGAAAGGGGTGCATCCACTTACCACAGCTTTGGATTCGCGTCGAAACGTGTACTGACTAGACTCGAGAACGCCACCCCGCCCAGCTGTCCAAGGCCATCCTTGATCACCCAGTTCAGCGTTGCGGCTAGCGGAAGGGCGCCGGCACCGAGCCCCATCGCGTAGAGCTGCCAGCAGCGACGGGCAAGTGTAGAGGAGACGGCGCGGTGTTTGTGTCACGGTTCAATGGTCGTGATTTCGTGGTCGTTCGTGTTTGCAAGCGACTGCTCTCATATCAAACGACGGGTGGTTACCGTAGCCGGTCAGGAAGATGCTGTGCTCTGCTGCTGCCCATCTCGAGGGAATGCTTCGAGCCGAACACCAGTACCGCAACAATTACTAACCAGGGCTTGCGTTGACATCACCCCCGCAGCAGCGGAAGCCGCCATGCCCGTAAACTGCCAGCCTGCGTACGCCATGTACGGAGGGTGCACGGAGGCCGGAAACCCGCTAGGAAGAACGAGGCCCAGCATCGCCTCCGCTTTGCGGACAACCTTCGCCTTCACGGGGGGCAGAGGGGACGCGGAACAGACCGTGCAGCGGTAGCGTTGAGCAGTGGTTCCTACGTTGAAGATGTTCCGACACACAAAAGGCAGGCGTGGGAATCGGGGGTGGTACTGCAGTAGCGCGTGCGTCTGGACGGTATCCAACTTTTTCATTCTCCGACCAACAGGGGAGCGGGGTAGACTGTCTGACTTGGACTGATTCGGCTTTCTGGTGTACCTGGGGAAGCCAAGCGTGTCCTGGGTGGGCGGGACAAAACCACTGCCGCGTTCTCAGGTCACGTGGAGTCCGCTGCACAGCCACTCGGCGCCCATCCAACCCAAGACTTATCTGAACGGCCTCAAATTCCATGTCATAAACTGCGGTGTTCGCAACTATGGCAATACGACCGACAAGGTTAGACTGAGCGCCCCCAATATGAAGAGCCGAAAGCAACAACAACAGCAACAGCAGACGAGTCTAGTTGTGTATGTGGTGAGAGTGATATTCCAGATCTTTCCGCTCGACCCACCTCGATGCGAAGTGGCGGACGGGGTTCCGCGACAAACCCCACGCAGCTCGCTTCCCCCGCATTATCTTCGGCCCAGTAGCGCCGCTTGCACCTCGCGTCGCCCGTGTCAGCCTCTGACACCCCAACAACGCGTGTTGTCGATGCAGAACTATCACTACCAGTACCACTCTGAGTTGAATCGGTGGCTTCAACAGCAGCAGCAGCAGCAGCAGCAGCAGGAGCGGCAGCAGCAGGAGCGGCACAACTCGCCTTGCTCAACCGGATCGTCTCGGCGGGGTCGGCGGCGGGCGGTGATTGTCCACCAGAACAGTCACCGCTGCCGCTGGCGTCAGCCACATCTGCTGGTACGGTCGCTGCTCTTGTTGCTGCGCTGGAAGGCTTGGCGGGAGATGTAGCTGGCCACCGCAAGATGGAGACGCGCCCATGCCAGGTGGGTTGTCGTGTGCACATGGCTCTACGAAACATGAGTCTCGTGTTTCGCGAGCTTAGCCCTATGCTGTTTAGGTAGATGCCTTGCCAGAGAGATGTAAAGTCTGGAGTCTTGCTCAATCAAGTAACCTAGTAGCCGTAGCGCCTGACTCCTCCCTCCTCCTTTCCCCACAGCACCTACCGGCCTCGCCAGCAATCGCTCTTGCTTCGAGCCAGCGAGGAAGAGCGGCTGGTGTGTATATCCTCTGGCAGGTGTTCAACGACTCCCGACTGAAATCTTAAATAAGTCGCTCTCGGTCCCTGTCTTCACACGCGGCGAGCACACAGCGGTGCACACCGAATCAGAACATGGCCGCGGGTGTTTGTTCGGTGGAAAACGAGCTTCAGCGACGGGGACAGCTTCGCTTTGTTGGAGTGCTTTCGGGCGAGCGGCCGGATTCCAGGGTTTCCAACGAGGTTCGCGGAGCGTGTGTAAGAAGAGGTTCAGGTTCCACCCTTCGGGAATCCGGCCAATGGATGCGGCCCAACAAAGCAAGAGGGCACACCCACGAGCAGGTCCGCGGGTTCTTCAGAACCACACGCAACGCGTAGCACCTACGCCACTCCCCTGCGACAAAGAGATTCATGGATGCTCCTACCGATAACACGACTGCAGGATCTCCTACTCGCGGCCATGAGGTGGACCAGGTGAGATTTCAGAACGGCGGCTGCGGGCAAACTTTTTAGATTGTTCTCACGGCTGTTGTTGGATGCGGCGAGAGAGGCAGTCCCACAGCAGCAGCAGTAGCGCCCACCCACAGTTCCACGGTCTATGCATTGCGCATGTATGAGCATCAATCTTTTAACGATAGCACGGGGGGTTAGTGAGATTGCTAAAATCGATGGCAGCAAAAGTGCTGCTAGTGTGGCCACGCCAAAGAAGAATAGGTGTACTTTGAACCTTTCCCACTTCCGTTCGCACAGACCCAGCAACCTACGGCTGTTGTGATGGTACGCCGAAGGCTTCGCCTCCGTATGGGGTGTACGTCGCATCTACACCGTCGTCCCGTTGCTGTTATATCAGGACCCACATCGTTTGAGCACAGCAGTGGAGCCTATCTCTAGCAGATATCAGGTTGTATTCTCACGAACCTCGGCGGCGCTGACGTTGCATGTTCGCCTGCCTGCGTGTCCCTTTCTCTCTGACTCTTCTTACGCATCGATGCATGTTCAGGATATCATGGAGCCGTTCCACTACATCAACCAAGTCCCCGGGAAGGATGTCAGGGGCAAGCTAATAGACGCGTTCCAGGTGAGGAACCAATAAAATACCACGTTTTCAACACCCAGGCGGCGGCAATGTCGGGGCAGGCGTGGGGATAGTGAAGAGGGGAACCACGGGGTTTCGAAGTTTATCGAACCCATTTTTCCCCTTTGTTGTTTATGCGCCACCCCACGTCTCGTTAGGGGGGGGTGCTGTGAAAAATGAGTCCCGAGGGGCGCCAACAGTGGCTCGATTTCATGATTTCATTTTATTTTGCTCTAGGGAATTTTCGGGAGGGGGGTGCAGAAGCATATTCGACCTTGCGGTGTGTAGTACCTCACCACTTCGCGTGTTGCCGGTGTAGTCGATTTCGTTGAGCATAGCATATGTAGCCCAGCACCATTTTTGTGCGAGTAGGACGTACACGCAGAATATCAGTGCGAAAGCAGTAACCCATGTTGTAGCGGTACAACGCTAGCGGGTGGCGAAGGAACCCTCTCAGAATCTGCTTACCAGTACCGCATAGCTGGGGAGCAGTCGCAAAGACGGGCAGTGCCATGGCAAACGGCAGAGCGTGCAGTGCGCGAAACATGAGGATTTCTCGCTTTGTTTGCTGTAGAATCACCCCTGTCGCCTCCCCCGCGTCCCGCGCTTCAAAAAAGTCTAGGAGAGTATCACGCTGGTGTGGTTGTTGTGACAAGCCTTTCTCGGCGCTGCTGACTCTCTCTGCCAACGCTCTGGCCGTGTCCTCAATGTTGTTGCTGTTCCATTGAACGAACAAACACGGCCCGATTTCCGCGTTCGTACCCGCAGATTTGGCTCGACATCCCGGCGGAAAGAATCGACGCGATAAAGGAGGTGGTGGGGATGCTTCACAATGCCAGCCTACTGTGAGTACACAACCCAAACGAGATGTAGCACCACCACCACCATACCGTGGTGGTTGCGAAGGCGTAGGCTCCTCTCGCGCATTGGCTGCGGTATAGTCGGCAGCGAGTGTTGGGGGTCTTTTGCGAATGGACGTTGTGTTCGCATTATGCTCGCCTGAGCACACTGTCGGTCCGCAGCCAACAGGGGCAGTGAGGAGCGTTGTGATCCGCGCGCGTCAACCTCTTCCGCCGTCGTATGTGCGGTAAAAGTAGTCACCTCGCGTGTAGTCAATTTCGCGGCGCTCATTCGTACATCCAATCACCATCATGAAGAAACGACAATAGTGGTGATGAACCCATTTGTTGCGCGCCTGCACTGCAAAACCCAAGTGCTCAAGCGTTTGCAGCTTAACCTGTACGACAATAGAGCTAGTCGGCCAGCTTTCGTCACTGGAACTACGCGGGGGCAGTTTTCCGTTCAACAACAAAGCAAGAACCGAGATGGCTAGACAATGAACGTTGTAGCGCGTTTCCTATTCGTCGCAAGAATAAAACAAAAATACGACAAAATCAGATCGTTTCGTTTTGGTGGGCAAACCTCGCGACCTTTCGCGGCCACTTTTGGTCATTGCCCCCTTGCTCTGCTGCTTTGGGATTTCGCTTCAAGATATGCGCGACGCTCTACGCGCACTCCACTTTTTCTGTCTACCCCTAAAGCACAACCGGCTGTCGCCCCCTTCGCAAAACGCACGCACAGCGTGGATGATATCGAAGACAACTCCAAGCTGCGAAGAGGAGTACCGGTGGCGCATTCCATCTATGGTGTGGCCTCAACGATCAACACTGCCAACTACGTGTACTTTCAGGCGAGCCGGCTGTCCGAAATATCATGCTGTGCTCTGCAGTCTGCACTAACCAAGGTGTACCAGACTTGAGGCCGTTCCTGCGACAAGCCACAAGAACGAGAACGACGGTCCTGTGTATACGATACCTGTGGTTTTCCTTTGATTGTGGATGCCATCTTGAAACGTTCTTCGTTTTACTTTTTTCTCGGTGTGTGAGTATAGTGAAGGCATAACAGGCAGATACTTTCGTTGCTTCTTCCGACTCACGAACACCCTCCTCTTAGCCGTCCGTTCTGGCAACGATCAGATTGTTATATTTGTCATGTTGCCGCGTACTGCTGACCAGCGCGGCGTTTGCCGGAAGCCGCCCTTATTGTTTAAATTCCTTGCACCGGTTGTAGCGGGAGGATATTCTATCGCTATTTGAACCAAAGTAAAGCGTGCGTGAATTGCCCGAAATCCTTGTCGTTTGCGCTGACCCAGGTGCGGGCAGCCATAAAGAGCTGCTGGCACGCACGACATTCCAAAATAAACTGTACTGTGTTCTTCGACAGGCATGTCGTACGGTCAAGTTTCCCGAACACGAATTCCGTATGTAGGTCTCCTGTTGGTTTTGTACTTGACGAGCACGAAGAATGCGTATCGACGTGCCTCCTGTCGTTTCGTACTTTGACGCAGGCTTTGGAGCGAACGCACGCCTTGGGGAACTCGCGGGCTCTGGAGACCTTCGTCCACGAGCAGCTCAACCTTCACCGAGGGCAGGGGAGGGACATCCTTTGGCGAGACTCGAACCGATGTCCGACGGAGGAGGAGTACGAGTCCATGGTGCTTGACAGTGAGTGCGCCATCGCCGGCGGCGGCACGTCGGTACTCCTCTCTCGCGTTCCGTTCGTCGGCGCCATTTTGAGCACCGCTTCCCCCTCCCCCCTCCCCCCTCCACGATGCTCTTAGTTGATCATGAGAGTCGTGGGTTGCTCATGCACGCCATCCTGAGGGTTGTGCTGCGGTGCCTTGGTCCCACAGGGGTGGAATTGGTTCGAGGTTATGGAACCCACGCTGCAGGACCGGCGACTCTCCGCGGCGACTTGTACGTAGCTGTGTTTTGTGGCCGGTCTTTTTGGCTTGTTCGGTTGTTCCGCGGCTAACTTTCTGCCGTGCTCGTGTTCCAAGCGTGATGCGCGAGCAGAGAGTTTAGCCTCGTTGCACCCATCAGAACGTCTTGTGCAGAAACGCCGGATGGATCAGGTATCCAATCCACACACCGCCAGCGGAGGGTGCAACAACTCGCCGTCCGTCCTTCGGTCGACGCTTTTTGAGCTCACCTGTCAACCGTCCGAGCTTACAAGCTCGATCGTATCTCCCTCTTTGAAGATGCCGTCGATTTTATGGCAATACCCAGGCTGTGCCCATCCTCACTTTCGGTACCGCCGGTTCTAGTACTATCGCCTGCCTGCGCGCCCGCCTCCCTCACCGTGCTTCATCGACCGCGCCCCCGACCAATGCACGCACACAACCAGAGACCGGAGGGCTGTTCCGACTTGCGGTGGGTCTAATGCAGGCCTTCAGCCAAGACCAGCGAAACTACACCCCGCTGCTCGATCAGCTGGCCCTGTACTTCCAGATTAGGGACGACCTCATCAACCTCTCCAGCCCCGAGTACATGAAGGGCAAGAGCTTCTGCGAGGACTTGACGGTGAGATTGATATACTGCTGTACCAAGGTGTGCCCGCTTGCGTCAGCGGGAATACCCCGCGTTGTTTCTAGCGGGAATGCCTCGGCTGATTGTTTTGGTTGGTACTCGGTACTCTCCCCTCAACACGATGCGGACGGACATGGCCCGTAAACGTAGTGATTCCCCTTAAGCTATCCTCGTTTAACTCGGAAATGGCGTAGAATGAGGCATAGGTGGGCACCGCAGCAGCAGCAGGCAGCATGGACGAATGTCTCTGTTGCTGCATCTGAAGTGTTCTGAATTTTTTGCTGCTGTGTACATCGGCTCCTTTGGTTTTACAAGATTTCCGTTCGGAAGTGTTGGTGGTTTTTTCTCTCCTTGAAACGTTTTCATGGCCCCCCGTCCCCTCCCTCTGCCTGGTACACCGTGCCGTGCGATGTGCTCTTCGCCGCTGCTCCAACCAACCAACAAAGGAGGGGAAGTTTTCGTTTCCGATCATCCACTGCGTGAGGGCCAAGCCGAACGATCATCGGCTGCTGAACATCCTCAAGCAGAGGACGGAGGACGTGGACGTGAAGAAGCACGCCGTCGTGTGGATGAAGCAAGCGGTGAGAACCTCAACAACAAGGAGATATGAAGTGAAGCTTGACCGAAACGCGGTAGAAACGAAAACCCAGGGTGTGCCCCATTTTTCTAGAGTGCGCGAAAGCCTTAGCGGCAACGAAAGCCTGGGCGGCAACGTGGCCGGTGTTTTGGGTGCCGCAGAGGTGGGGGGTAGAGGTTTTTGGCTGACTAGCGGCGATCGTTACGAGAAATAGTTATTTCCTCGGCCGATCGCATACTATCTTCATTTACCACTCAGCGGATTCGGAGTCGCTTTACATTGGCCGGGCCTGCGCCCGTATATGTTTGTATTTTCTGGTCCGGATGACATGTTGGTTTGCAAAACTTGTTCGAGTATCAATTTCCTTTGGAAGGCGTCAAATGAGGTATCCATCTCTTGGAGTTGCGTACGGTTGGCCCGCTCCCCCCCCCTCCGCCCTGCTTCCCCCCGGTCAACTCAGTAGCGCCTCTGTTCGTCGCGTCAAAGCACGTATAAAAGAGTTGAATAGGATACATAGCTTGAAGGAGACTGCTGTCTTACGAACAATGTGGCAAAAACCTCCGCATATAGCGCCGAGTGTGTAGCAGTGTCTTTAGCAGCAGTACAATAGTGCGCTGGGTTCCCATCTCTCCAACGATGGTTAGTCAACGATCAACTGACGACGACATAGCACACACCCCCGCCCTCCCTCCCTCCCTCCCAGGGTTCTTTCGTGTACACGAGACATCGACTGGTGTCTCTCAAGGAGAGCATCGCCGAAGGGATACAGTTGCTCGGGGGTCACCTCGGGTTGAGCCGATTGATAGAGGGCTTGGATCGTCAGCTGGAGGGCTTGGACCTCGCCGAGCCCTCTTCCTCGGGGGAGCCGGCGTCATCTTCGATAGGCGGGAGCGGGAGCTCGCCCGGCTTCCTCGACTCGATCTGAAAGGTTGCGTTCGCAGGCACGTAGGGCTACGCGTGTCGTGTGTTTGGAGGCTAGCTTCGCGCTTCCTTTCGCTGTGTACATACTGAAGAAGGAGAGAGATATGGCCGCATTTTTCTTGCGATGAGGCGGTGTTCATCTGGTCGTTGGTTGAAGGTTCCACGAGAGGAACGTGGTCTGGCACGGGCTGGACAGGTACAATGAAGTGCTTGAGTGTTGGAGATGCTCAAAACATATCCTCAGAGGGAGGACACGAACACTTGGCACGGTAATGTTATTCCTTCGAAAGTGAATTTCGCGCAACTTGTTCATCCTTGGAGAGATGGTCATCACCAAAGTCTCCGCGGTGTCGCAAGGGGGGCCACGCGATTTCGCGAAAATGCATCATGCCACTGTGTCGAAAAAGGAAGACGTCGGTAGCTGGTTGGAATATGCCCCGTTCTACACACGCGGCTACTGCTGAATGAGCGTACAATTTTCCAAGCTTCCATCCTTGTTTTGGCACAGGCAAAGCCAAACCTCCGACACAACACCACGACTTGCCCCGACAGGGCATCGGCAAATCGGAGCTCGAGCACGCACCAACGTGAGAGTCGTAGGTGCTGCTTGCAGCACAGCAGGGGCTCCCTCACTAATGTGAGAGCGGGAGAAAAACTGCTAATGTTGGCCAGCCATGTATGATCCAAGCTCCGACACAGCTAATAGCTGCTCCTGTTCCGCGTGACCCTCTGAAGCAGGCTGCGGGCTATTCCGCGCATCCTTCAACACTTTGCCCTTGGATGCGGCGAACACGCGTCTATCAGACTCTTGCAGGAGCAGCGAGGCAGCCGCATGAGAAGCCTTGACGTAGATGCTACAGCACCGCAGGGACTCTCCTCGAGGCGCACTAAAACGTGCTTCGGGCGAACGGTGGAATAAAACGGATGCACTCGGAACAACGAAGAACAGATATATCGATATATGTGCATGGCGCGACACGCGCGATTCGATTCACCATGACTCCGCAAGGGTGGCGCCCATCCATGTGGACGGATGGATACTGGGGTGTGGGGGCATGTAATAGACACCTCATATTCGCGGAAGGCTCGAGCTGCAGCATCAGGATGTACGACGTCGGTTGTGAATACCCCACCCAAACCCCGATACATGCCGTGCGGAGAAGCATGCCGATCACCCCCTCTCGTGACGGGCGTCGACTGCAGTCGCGCGCCGCGGTGCACACCGCAATATTCTAGCGGCCCCAGGAAGAGGCTCAATTATCTTCGACTGAGGTATCTTCTGTTGGTCGTCACGCCGGTTCCGGTCAAATTGGTCCGTGCGCTCATGTCTACCGCCGGACCCTAAGACCGTGGCACGATGAAAGGAAAATCAGTTAAAAAACAACTACGATAAAACAAAAAAACTCAATATCTTGTCAAAACCGTATGCACACAACGACAGAAAAGAAAATGGAACATCGGCTCGGCTCGGCCGGACAAGAGGCATGCAGCAGCAGCTCTCTAGGGCTCTTTTCACTTCAGTTTCACGACTGCTGTGGTTTTGCTTGTCCTGTTGCCGGCGGCTTCGTCTTCTCCAGCTCCGCTCTCAGCTGGTTGCAGAAGTCATCGTCCATGTCATCGTCGTCCCAGTCGTCCTTCGTGCAAAAAAAAACAGATATTGCAGCAGTACATACACAAAACGGTGAGGAGGAGGGATGGAATTATGGCGGTGAAAGGGAGCACGAAGTGATACGTGGCGCTTTCACGTTGTTTTCAGGGAGCGGCCATCCTCAATCTCGCTTGGGAAAGAAGCCGGGGTGATGAATTCAGACCAACGCCGCCTCTCTGCACGACAGCTCGATGGGCTTCACTCTTGCCAGAGGTGGCCAAGGGATCTCTTTCGCTGACCTACAGGCAGCAAAAATTTGACGTGGTTACAAGTCTATGATATCGCTTAGGCCAGGGGACATTTCTGTTACCACCACCGAGCAAACTGCCGCCAATTCTTGGAACAACACGCAGAAAAGCATTCCGCCCCCGGAAAGTGGTCTTGCGCAACGGAGAATCCTCCAACCCAATTTTTTTTTTTTGTCGCACGAAGGCGTTCTGCGTTCCGTGCGCCCGCCGGCGTCACCAAACTCTCCTTCTTCACAACTGGGAGGAAGGACAACGACACGCGCCCCTCCGCGTCCCGGCTAGTAGGCGATCTTATCCTTAACTGCTGTACCTCTTTTCTCTCTCGAAAAGGACGGCAGTATTTAGGTGGTTACCGATACCGTGCGTTACCTGCCACTGCTGGAGGTCCTCCTGGTCCTCTGCAGTCTCGTCCCAGTTCGCCTCAGCGAACTCCTGAGCGTCGTGGAAGCCGAACACACAGAAACATACGTGTGGCGCGAAGACAAAACGAAGTTATTGGGGGTAGGGAGACAACAAAGAGGGTGGGAAATATCCATCGATGACGAGGATCGTTGCCGTTTCGACGTGCTATGCCGTGGACGACGTGCGTTAGCGCAAGGCTGTTTTCGATCTCGAGCTGCCGCGAGAGATGACCCTTTCTGACTACCTGTACTACTCCTGTAGTCTCCAATCTATTTAGGCGACAGTTGGGGTACTGTACATCGCGCGAGAGCTGTGCTGCCATGCACGTCTCTGGTTTGCTGTGTTCTTTGTGTGTTCTTTTCGGAAAGCGGCTCGCTCGCGGTTGCTCTCTGCTCGAGAAAATGGGAAAAATCTGGAGTGGAACACGAACCTTTAGCACGGTGAACGCACAAGCTGCTATACAGTAGACTCTGGGACAGAGGTGAAGCTTTCACATTTTTAGAAAGTATTCAATACAGTTTTCGTCTCGTCATCCCACGTGTAAACCGTGGCTCGCGCGGTGCTTGCCAGGGTTTCTCCACGGGTCAGGCATCCGCAAACTGCACGATGCTACAGGATAGATCATTGACCTGAGCTGGTGCCGTGCGATATCATCCAGATCTCGCCATGACATGTCCTGCCTGGCCCACAAGATTTCGTCCAGCCCAGGTCATGACGTCATCTGAACTGACCTTAACCGTGAAACGGGACCGCCTTCCCGTAGAAGCCTTATCCTTCCAAACACCTACTCTTGGTGTACCTGTTCTTTACAAGTCTATGGTTTTCGCATTTCCTTTTCGCCTTCAAGAACAACAAGTTCCAAATCCACTGACAATTGTGGATGGACGTGAGCACACGACAGCGAGAGCCGGAACTGGCCTTGCTCGACCTCCTTGCTGCTGTTGTCGCACACAACCAAGGGGGGTAGCGGAGAGGAGGTTGCGCGGCACGCGGAGAGAACCGTGTCAACCGCCACACTAGATTACCTTTTCCCCGCGGGCCAGGCCGCCGAAACATGCATTGGATTTCGAACGTGGAGTACGTACAAGAACCGCCGGGCTTCCGGGCTTCCTTCCCTATTCGGCACAGTACTGCTGGCGTGAAAGACAGGATGGTTCAACTAAACGTGTTGGGGATAAGGCCGCGACGCCGTATCCCCAACGCGTTTGGTTGAACCACCTTTTCTTTTGGGCCAGGAATGTTGTGCGGAGTGGGTAAGAAGCCTGTTAGTTCTGGTACTGCCGGTCGAATCCAATGTATGTTTCGGCGGCCTGTGGACCGCAGAACAAGGTATGCATAGTACTCGTATTCTGCAACATGGCTCTCTTTTTCGCCCGCCGCGCCACCTCCTCTCCGCTACGCCCTTGGTTACGTGTGTGCGATGGCAGTGCTGGCTACTGTCTGAAAAACGGGTTAGCCCCATAACCCTTAACAATCGCTTCCGTGTTGGCAAACGGCCCGACAGAACGGTTTTTGGGGTCATATTTTGCACATTCACCGCTGCCGTGTATGCTACCAGATGCATTGTACTGCTTTACATAGAGTATTCCCCAAAACTGAAAAATAAAACACCCCAAACAAAACAAAACACCCCCGACCAAATAAGAAAGAGTCCAACATAGCGCCGGTAACTAATTACAGTAGGAAGTCATCTATCGTATGCCTACGCAAGCCGGCACTGCTGCTGTAACGACAATGCATACACAGACGAAAGACTGGAGCCGGGTTAAGGAATAATAAAAACACACACAGAAAGACTACCCATTCGAGATATACCCACAGTCGAACGGGATGTGGTGGGAGTCTTTTCAGTGAGTGGAGGGAAACCGGCTGAGTACTGGACTTATTTCGAGTCTTTTTAAGTCTATACACTGATGATTTATACCAGTGATGTCAGCTGGTGCTAAGTACAAAAACATTTGTAGGTAACTTACATTTTACAATACATCCCCTGTAGTTCTCTACTGGGTCAACGACAAAATATCTCGAGAGAATCCCTCCGTTGTGTCGTGTTTTGTAAAATGAAAGCCGGGTTACACCAGTAGACTACGTCTATGCTCTCGGTACAACTTCAAAGTGCAATTTTAAATAAGTATTTTTTTGCACACATACGGCAGAACTCTCTTACTAGTGAAGGAACCGCAATGTCGTACCGCATATCGTTGGTACGGGGTGTACCGCGAGTGCCAGAGATTGACATGATGACAGCGATCGACGGCCCGACTTCGACAGACGGATCTGTGAACCACACGGCAACAACAAAAATGATGCTGTCATTGAGAAGGCTCTAAAACCGTCGCTCATTCACAAGCCCATCTCACCTCGAACTCGTCATCTTCTTCGAGCACCTCCGCCACAGGCACCTTCTCCTCAACCTTCACGTCCGACATACTCTTCGCCGCAGCAGCGGTCGGTTTGTCCTTGCCTAATTGCCGGGTGTGCTACAATTATTATCGGAGGGGCAAGTGAAGGCCTGCCTATTTGTTGTCGTTGCTTCCCCCTACGAGTCTTGCTCTCCGCTCCGTAAAGGCAGCAAGTACCTCAATAAAACACTCGCAACCTCTTCAGATATCCTTGCCCGCCAGGCTTGCTTGGGAGTAGTGACTGGTGATGTGTTGCCGCCGGGGGCTGCTGGTTTTGGACGAGCTTTAGAGGCATCGCAACAGAGATGAAAAAGATCGAGGTATGTGTCTCTTTCTCCTGTTTGGTGCCCCCTTCGTGTCCCGCTGTTCGGCAGGGCACAGCGTGGCGCTCTCGCTCGCCTGTCATTGTATCGCATCCTCCGCCAACATCAACACAACAAACCGACTGGGGAGACAAGGAGACATGTCGCTCGCTCCAGGATGGACAGCCTACAAGGCTGCGGACGGGAAGGTCAGTACGAAACCGTGAAAGCATTCGGTGTGTTGGTGCTGTTTTCCTTGCTGTGTTCAGCAGTGCACAGACTTTAGAGCGGAGAAAAATCGACTGCTGTGTCTGTAGTCGATACGACCACCTAGGAATCGAAGTGTCATATTCTTTACCGCGGGGGGCATGCCCGAGATCGGGGGCGTCCGTTGTGAGGTGTCACGGGGCACGGCGGGTGCTGCAGCAGGAACCCAGATGGGTGATTGATCGCAATTCACCCGATGTATTTTATTTTTTCCGCCAAGGAAAGAAAAAACGCAAGTCCGCTTTTCCGTTCACCGGCTTTGCCCCACGGGCTGCATACATACAGAATGGCACATATTCGGACAGGGGACGGCGTTGTTGTGTGGCTGGCAAAACTATTGCCGCCCACGCGAGTTGTGAGGAACCCGCGAACCATTGGAGAGAGGCAAGGAGGATTCGAGGTACAGAAGAACTATTTTCTGACTTTTGTATGTAGAAAAGGCGGACGATTCTGCGATTTTTATTTTCCACCCTCTGGCTTCGCGAAACATCCTGTTTTGCTTGGCCCCACAGAGGGGGACAGAGTAGGTGGGAGGCAAGCAGGGCCGCCGCGGCCTCTCATTGGCGTTGTAGGAATCGGGTCAGTCCCAGCCGGAGAATTAATTTCAAAGGGTAGCTTACATTTGATCTGTGGCATGTAGACCGGGTTCTATAGCAGTATTACGTACAGGCGGAGTAAAATATGGAGTACCACACATGCTGCTGTATGCGTACATGGGAAGGGCCATCGTCCCGTAGGCTGCCGCAACGTTTGGGGTCTCGCCTTAACCTTTCTCATTCATACCCCCCCCCCCTCTCTCTCTCTGAGAAAAGTCGTGCCGGATGTCGCCACAGCAGTGGTACGCAAAGCGATGGTGAAGATACAATGCACATGTACATCGCGCTCGTGTACATCGCACGCGAGATGCGTGATGCATGTTGTTGTGCTCCGGGACACTGACGCCCACCAAACCTACAGAATTACTTTCATCGTAGCGCATACCACTACACACATACCCATGACCCATGACCGTGGAGAATTGCTGAGATTTGCTGCGGCATCTGCCCACCAAATCAATCGAGTGCGTATGTTTCCAACACGATGGGGATTGCTGTGCGTGTGAAACGCACTAAGAAAGGGTGCCGCAATTTTCCGCGGCCTACAGCAGTATTTCCTCGCAAACGATGTTCTTGTGCCATCAAGCAACATTGCATAACACGAGCACAGGTTGTCGTTCACAAGTTGTTATGCCGTCAAGCAACCTTGCCTAACACCAGCACAGCTTATCGCACACATACACCGCGAGTGAATATGCGCATGCACATGAAGATTTTCCTCGTTTCATTTTAGTGTAAGTGAGAGTATACACTTTTTTGTCGAACAAAAGGTCGATGCATCGAACAACCCCCCCCCCCGCCCCCCCCCGCCCACGCCCACGCGCGCGCGCGCGCGCGCGCTACCCTCTGGTGGGGACCCATATTTCGTCGCCACAGGAATATTTCCACAACGCCACTACGAACCAGACGACCTGGGATCGACCAACGGCGGCACCAGCGATCCCGAAGGCGGCTCCGCCGCTGCCATCGAAGCCTTCAGGTAGGCGCGAAGGGATGGGTAAAGGCATGACCGTTGCGACAGGAGATGTTCCGCAGAACTTATAGGCACCTTGGGCGGCATCCAGCTCGCGCAGTTTTGCACACAGTACGGTAGCTCGACGGGGGCGGCGGGGGGCTTGGTTGCCTTTGGTGTGACGACGCCGAATGTCACCTTTTTTTGCTGCTGCTGTGAGCTTGGGTGATTCGCTGTCAGTGTCGTGTGTGTTTTCGTGAGGTCGATTATGGCGGTGGTGGTCCCTTTTTTTTTATTGGATGCATTCGCAATGCATCACTACATTACGCCGCGTTCTCTCCCCTGATGCTTAATTTTTGTTTGTGTGGCATGGAACGGCGTTTCGCTTTCTTCAGGGGGAGGCTTTTTCGGAGGCGCCAAAAAGAGCGCCGGCAAGCCCGCCGGCGGTGGTGGTGCGACAGCTTCTCCGCCGCCAGACCTCTTGGCGTCGATTCGGGTGAGTCAGCCGTGTGTAGCTACACTTGTGTGCCGATAGGTTTTGGTGTGCAGACGGGTTTTGCCATGGCCATGATCCGGTTTCGAGCACGATCCACAGGAGCAAGAACCAGGATGCTGGGCAAGTAGCTGTCTCGTTTGCCAAGCCTGGAAATTGCCGCCAGCAGGGTACTTGCGGCTTGGTGATGCCGGCTGGCACCACCGGTACCAACATCACACGTTTTGTAGAGAAGAAGTGGTACGAGCAGTGCCAGCTGTTAGGCGAGCAGCACACCTATGCGTGAGTAGCTCCAAGCCTTCTGGTTGCCGCTCACTGCTGTCGTTGGAAGGGGGAAGTCAAGGGTGTTGGACAACCAAGTCAAGGAGAAGTACGCTCCGCTTCTTTTGTCCGCCGCACGAAAAACAACAGCTGAGCGCCTCCTTCCTCGTGTTACCAAACAAATCAGGGAGGAGCGTCTCTCAAGAAGGCTGAGACGGTCGACAAGAGCATCGCCCGGGGAGCCGGCACCGTCAGCGGCGGGGGCGACGGCGGGGGCGGCCCGGCGTCCTCCTACTCCGCCCCCGCTCCCGCCCCGACCAGCGGCGGCGGGGGGGGCGGCATGATGGGGGAGCTCGCGAACGCGATGGCCCGGAGGAAGTCTTCGGGGCCGGGGAGGGGAGGGCCGCCTGCCGTGCCGTACTCGGCGCCGGCTCCTGCCGGAGGGCCGGGGGGTAGGTCGCCGCCCCCGTCCATGCCCGCGCCTATGCCCGGGCGGGGGATGGGCGGGATGCCGATGCCTGGCGGGCGGGGGGGAGCTGGTGCGCCGGGGATACCTGCGAAGGTGTGTTGGTGGTTTTTGCTAGTACTGTTGTAGGTGGCTTGTTGTTTAGAGGCGAGCCGGATGCCGGCGGGAGGGAAAGAGGAAGGAGAGGGGTGGAATCGGGGACAAGGTGTGCGTAAGAAATGATGTTGTTGCTGTTGTCGCGTTAACGAGGGTGTTTGTTGGGCACGAAGGTAGTCATATGTGTGTGTCGAGATCGATCGCTCACCTTTGGCCACCCCTCTTGCTTGTTTTTTTTCGAGAAAACACAACATATGATTTAGTCTCTTCCACAGATAAAAGTGTCCGTGATAGATGAACAATGAGTTTATAGTGCGTAAATGTTTATAGTGTTTTTCTACGGTTCCCCGAACAGCATTCAGAGATATCTCCCCTGTGGGTAACGTTCTCTACAAGACAGTGATCGTAAGTATCTGACTATGTTGCCCCCTCTTTTTGTGCCTCCTCTCCTGCGATGTTGCCCCCTTTTTCAGGCACCCCCGCCGATCCCCTCGAAGGCAACGAACGGTGCGAGCTCGTGGGGCGGGCCGTCCGCAGCGTCGAGCGCTCCCGCTCCCGCTGCGGGTGCCGGGGGCGGCTACGGCAGCAACGGCGCCGGTTACGGCGGAAACGGTGTCGGTTACGGCGGAAACGGTGTCGGTGCCAGCAGCAGCAGCAGCGCGCGAGGGGGGGTTAGCGAGAGCGACCGGCTGGCCGCGATCGAGGCGAAGCTGGACAAGATCATGCAGCACCTTCGCATCGCGTGATTTTTTTTCTTTTTGTTGAGAAAATAAATCTTGTTCTTCACCCGTGCGATCCGATCGCTTTCTCTCTCTCTCTGGGCCGGGAGGGGATACGATAAGAGCAAACGGACCCCCCCTCATGGATCGGCCCGCCCGCCCGCCCGACGGATGCTCGCTGCTATCCGGCGCGGTGCGATCCCGCGCGAGCGAGCTAAACTCTGTTTTTTCCTCTGTGGAAAGAGGTGGCCCCACGGACAGGAAAACCATATTTTCGTGGTCACATATGCATGCCGGTAGAGTGACGAACGGCACTACCTCTTTTTTTTTTTTTCCTATTTGTGTTTTTTGTTCTTCTTTTCGTCTCTTTGTGCGATGTTCTTGGATGCTTGCCACATGTCCGCGGCCGCACGGGGGTCAGCTTTTACTTGGCGTGTGTCCAGCGATAAAAAGACAGAGCAGCAGCAGGTGGTTTCTAGGGTTTACCAAACGACCCTCTTGACTCCTTTTTCCCTTAGCGAAGACTCCAAAAGTTGTATGTAGCCGTGTGTGACAGTAGAAGGTTTGTCGGCATATAGCGCTCCAACTTGCACAGGGGTGGTGGAAGAGGGGTCTTGGTGCATCGCAAGTTGAGTGTATCATAGCTTCTGCTTCATCAGGCGCGAAGCATTTTTGGATGTTTCCGCGCCCGGCGTTGCGGTCGACGTTGTCCTTGGGAGTGACGTCAACCTTGCCATGGTGTTCCCTAGGAGTCACTGCAGAGGACATGAGCAGCCACAATTTGTTGTTGGTACAAGTATTATATGACGGGGGGGGGGCTGTTTTGTTGTGTGGCGTTGATAAGTTTAGTTGTTTTTGTGCCATGTCTTGTGGTGTGTGTAGCGTGGGTGTAGCCCCCTCGGGTCGTCGTGAAGACCCCGGTACTTATTTTAATCGTGAGTTACGTACGTACTATATAGCGATGGCCCGCTGTTTCCTGCCGCCATTGTGCGTGGCGGGAGTGCGGAGGGACGCCGCGGGGGCTGCCGCGTTGCCTCTCTCTCCCTCAACCCTATTTTTTTAATTACAGATCAAAGCCGCAGCAGGTGTCTCCTCGTGAGATGACGGAACACAGATTTGTCGCACGAGAATGAGCGATCCGGTGTCGGGGGCTGTTGTTGGCCCACTCTTTTGAGCGCCGCACCATATCGCTTCTTTCCCGCTGTGTTCATGAATTGGTGGCCCTCGCACATGCGTGCCAGACCTACTATTTTCGGGGCATGCGTGGCATTTTCGCTTGTTCTGCTGCATTGCGTGGCTGTATCCCCCGCTGGCTTCATCACATGTAATGTGGTGGTGTCGTAACGAAGTCTTTCTTGGCAGCTTTTCCTATTTTAGGGACAAGTGGTGGCCACAACGGCCATATTCTAAACACAAATCGGCGAAGACTAATCTAAGGACACCTTCTCATCGCTTTTTGTTGCATGCATGCGGTTTTCGGCAATATCGGACGCAGACTCGCCGGCTGTGCGCGATCAAGATTATATCCAAGCGTACCCCTTCTTCTTCCTTCCCCCTTCTGAGCGCGAACGATGCGCGAACGATAAGGTCTGCTCCTAAAAAATGGAATGGTGATGGATGGATCGTCACGGCGTGTCGCTTTCATTTGAAAGGAAGTCTCCTTGTGCGACCCCGTCTAGTACACCGAAAGGTAGGTGTAGACTGACACCCAAATTAGATGGGACGATAACTCACACACTACTGGCTGTTGTGTGCACAATGAAACACTGCGTGCGTTATGAAAGCCGTAAGATGAGCATCCTATCTACTCTCCAAATGAAAGGGTGATATGAATAGATACAATTATCCAAAAAGTACAATGAATGCATATGCACATCGTATTGAAAACAATGCGCATGAACTGGAGAAACTCTTCAAATGCAGCATCGATTGTATCATGATAATGCCGCTGCAGGATCTCGCAGGTCACAAGACGTAGCAGTGATGGAATACGTCTGTGGACAAGGGAGCAACACGACGCGACGTGCCAATCCGAAAAAGCATCCACTGCTGTACACAGCAGAAGAACCTGGTTCGCAAATGGTTCGCCCAGAGGTTCAGGATGCTTCGGTAACTTCGGCGGGACCCCGCACATCTCGTCCAAACACACACTCAGGAACTCGGGAAAGGCAAGGTCAGCGGTGCAATCACCGCCGAGTCTCGTATGCCCTTATCCGATGAGCTTTCGTTCCAGACCGCTTTCCGCGAGGGATGGGCAAACCAAGGGACGCACGGTGAGGGAGTAGAATGAATGAGGAGAGGCAGTTTTATCAAACCTAAAGCGTCAGCAGTAGCTAGTGCACACATCCAGACGTCCATGTACAACGGAGCATGCAGAGCGCCCCTGCTGTAGTCCCTGTACTTGTGTAGTTTTTCTATATATATACAAGAGGTACATACATTTGTCTACGCTTGCTGTTGGCGCCTGAGCAACCGTGCGCTAAGAGAATGGCGGGTGTGGTGGGTACAGCTGTGTCAGGATATGGCTCCCATTCCCCCAATTCCACCCGCTGGCAGGCCGGTACGCAGCCGTGCCTTGTTTCTCTAAAGCCAATACTTGGCACGCTACTACACCACTAATACTGCTGTCTCTCACCATGTCTGACGAAAGATCTCGCATTCGTTGACATAAAGAGTATTCGTGTTAACCCTCCTACAGCCGTAGTATGTACACAGCAGTCCCTCCGCAAATATAAATCGCAATAGTTTGTCAGTCATATTGGCCGAGGGGCTACAGTCCTTCCAAAGAAATCGGAGGGTGCCGAGATCCTTGCCAGACAAAGGGTGTCTTGACTTCAGCATGAGAACAACAATCACCACCCTCAACAATCATCACCACCAAAACATCCACCACCACCAAAACAACGACCACCACCACAACAACGACCACCATGACTGAAATGCATCGACGAAGCAATAGCTTCTTCACCACCGTGAGATCGAACTTGCTGCATGCCCCCACCACCCCACCCGCGCAGGGTACCCGCCCTGCCCGCCGAGGTAGTGGGGGCTACCTTTCCCGCCACCCCGGTCGTCAGTCGATCGTGCGGCCACTCCTTGCCGGGATGGCGTCGGCAGCAGCGATCTTGTACGTCTGCGGCTGGGATTCGACGCGCCATGCAGGGGAAAAGAAAGCTGCCGTCGATGCTACGGCCATCAACAGCCAGAGTGTGGGTAACGCACAGTGGACGGCCGTTGTAGAGGGGCGGGACGAGCCCGGCGGTGGTAGTCACCCGTGGGCGGGGAAGGGGCCGGAAGGTAGCTTTCACGGTGGGCTTGGGCAGGTATGGGAAGGGTAGCGTGTCTGTGGTGTTGTGCAGAACTGACAGTTTATGTCAAGAGAGAGAGAGAGAAGGGAGACTACCGTAGTGCTCAAGTGGTGGATTGTGAAAGCACATCCTAGCGTGCTGCCTTGGTAGCAGCGGCATTATGCTCATGGTGTTTGTGATGTTGGGCCAGCTTCTGTGTTCGTTTTAATGGGGCTGGAGGCTGCATGTAACGTTCGACCAGTGCTTTTTTCCGTCGGCTCCTGCTGGAGTGATCCAATCAAATCCTTCCGCCGTCGAATCCAGTGTCGCTACACGTCAGCCAGAAAAGTTCAACCTCTGCACCAACCGGACAAACACGTTCCAAGCCGTTGGACAAGACGCGACTGGCACACCCGATCTTCCGTCGGGCTGCTGCCAGGTCAAACCAAGTGCACCTATTACAACAAAACATCGGCGATAAAACCCGAGCCTCGAACCTGCTGTGTTACATGGGATGACCGCATATCCTGCCTCTTCCCTCCTTGTCCGTTGCTGTTCGAAAACACCGTGCCGACCACGCTACGGGGATCCGCCCCCCCCCACGCCGGTCGGGACCAAAGGAGACACGACAACCACCACCAGGCGGGGGTGGTGGCCAAGCAGAAAATCGGCCACAGGCAAGAGAGGGCCGAGCCGCGGGTGCTGCGACCCCCTCATCGTTTTTGAGCGAGGGCGCCGTGGAGGCGGTCGTCGGCGCGGTGGAGAGCTACGCCGACTTCGCCAAGAGAACTCTGGAGGCAGACGAGGTGGCCGTACAACAAGGGCGCCCGCTGCAGGTATGCAAGTAGACGGCAGCACAAAATGGCGGCCTGCCTTAGGCTTGAAGAGCTCTTGCTTGGATGGTGGGGCCCCGTTCAGCTTGCGTTTGGCTTGTCGTTGACCTCTGGTTGTTCTCCTGGTGTGCGGCACGGGCCACGATTTTTCACAGCCGAGGAAGTGTTTCCGTGCGGTTGCCGTAAGCGGAGAGAGCACGAGGTTCGGATTGGGGGGCATTGCGACGTCAAGCTTCAGGAGAATATACTGCCCCGCCGCCGCCGCCGCCTCAAGACGAAAGGGCGCTCCACAACGTGCTGGCTGTACTTATGACTCTATCAGGAATAGGGGACGAGGGTTCCGCTTGTCAAAAAACGAGATGCGAGACCCGGCGGCCATTCGCCTCAAGTAAACCGACGAGTGAGCTCCTCAACTACCCGCTTTCCCCGCTTTCGTTGACTATTACCATAGCCACCATCACCACCACCACCACCGTAGTTATCAACAGCACCAGATGTTTGCGATGTCTCCTACGAAGGGGCGCATAATCACTGGTCGGATTGCTGTGAGTCCAGCCACGAAAATCATCGCAACCCCGATCGACCGACGGTGAAATTTCACGGCTCACCCCTTCCCTCGCTCTCCTCGACAGGGAAAGTATATCGTGCTGGATTCGGGGAACGAGCTCGTCAATCGTCTGCGCGGGGTGATGAGCGGCTTCTTTCTGGGCGTGTTGACGGATAGGGTGTTCGTGGCCGACATCACGTACCAGAAGGACGGCACACAAGGGCTGCTGAGTGCTCTGTTTGAGGGGCCGGGATACGAGGTGCGGAAAGCGACGGCTTCGACGCATTGACACCGAAAACTTTTTTATTTTGCTGTCCGGTCGTTTTTACCAGTCATAACCCACGTTTACTGCTCGCCGTGGCACCGCTTTTTCCTGCTGGGCTACGTAGTCCCGATTTCGGTTGCACATGGTGTAGAAATGACTGGTACTTGCTTGGTTTAGTTTGTACTTTGCGGTTGTGGAGTCTGATACCGAGCTTTGCCCTCATTTTTTACGGCTAGTCTGCCCTTCTGTGGTCAAGTGTCCCATACCGCGCGAACTGCAAGGGTTGCAGGGAAAGATTGACTTAAAATTTGTACTAAATAGTTGCGCGGTCTTAACCGTTTCCGGGTCCGTGTTCAGCGCGTCACAAAAAACGCTGTTGGGCGGACGCCGCAGAATGGTTTGATACCCATTTCTATCCGCCGCTGCTGCGGAGGATCTTCGCGCACTACTCCCACCCACCCCCTCCTACTTCCGCGGGAAGCGTTCGCATGACGGATCGTCTTCCGAGAGCGATGGTTCGCGTCTATCGTATGCACACAAACGTGCCGCCGGGGGTAACCTTCATTAATCGAGGTCATGTTCCGCGCAAGCTGTAGCCAGGCATGAAAAACATGAGTACTCCCCCCTCTCCCTCTTTCCTGTTGCCGCGACAAAACACACACGACTACACCCGAAAACACTAAAAGTGGGACTTGTCGAAGCTCTCTCCCGGGCTCCGCGGAGCGCTTGCTCCCAACAAGAAGAAGCCCCCCCGCGGCAAGATCAGGGGCGGAGCAAGCGGCAGCGACGCGACTCTTCTCTTCGACATGTCCAAGGAGCACTTCGAGCACTGGGTGTGCCACGACGTGGTGGAGGGGCGGGGGTCCCCCGGCCAGGGGGGGTCACCGGCGGGGGCGGTGGTAACGCTCTCGACGGTGGTCTACCCGCTGCCCCTCTTGGCCCGCAACCCGGCCTACGCGTCGCACCCCATCTTTCAGGCGGCGGCCGCGGGGGGGGGCGCGGAAGGGCAGAAAAATCCGGGGGGTACGGTGGTGGGGCAGAGGGGGGTCGAGGCGCTCGAGACGCTGCTCACGAGGGTCGTCCTGAGGCCGACCCGGGAGCTGAGGGAGCGCGCGAGGGGGCTCGCGGATAGGGTTCGTGAGAGGGCGAACGAGTGGGGGGGAGGAGGGGGGGGGGGGCGACCGGTAAGGATCGTCGGGCTGCACGTGCGGACGTACTTCGTCAAGGCTATCAGCACCGCAACGGTGAGATACATGCTGTAGTTGCCGAATATGACCTACGCTCCATGTGTTTGATTTCCCACGTGCGTACAATACAGTCTGCTGGTGAGCAACCAGGGACAGCAGCGCGTGTTCATGTGACGCCCCATTCATGCGCATAGAGGAAGAATCGGAGGCTAGGTTTCGCGTTTTTGTCTTTTCTTGCTCGTGGGTGTACGCGTCACCCTACGCGTGGTTCACTGGTGTCAGCCGCATTTTGCGAAGAATCTCGTGTTCTACGGGGCCACACAGCAAGTCTTTTCACGAGGCCGGAGCCCGTGCGAACAGAAAAGCAAGCGGCCTGTTGGGTAGTGGGTGCTTTGCGTCAGAGGCTGTGGGGAAAGGTTAATTCAAGACCTTGGTATTGACGACATTAACGAGTGCACAGGACATGCTTGCCCATGCAAGGCAGAAGGCGGATCGCCCTTCTACAAACACATTCCAATGTGATAAACGAAACCCCCTTTTGATCTCCGTAGATCCATATCTAGTGCTGCGTAAGCCTAACACGACCCTGCTGTACTTTCTTGTCCTGGGTTTCGATCACCTGTTGGAAGCTCGAAGCGCCGGCCGCCCCTCTCTGCTACGTGCCCCCCTTCATCCATCCCCCCGCGTCGACTCTGTCATGAACGGTCTCCGCCTGCCGGCTCGACTACAGAGTTTAATAACCTTTTGGCGGCCCCTTCGTCTTCGTTGTTTTTGCTGATTTCTGGTGTTGCGTGGCGTCCTTTCTTTCTGTGAGAAGCTGGAGAGAAACCTCCAGCACTTCGATGACTGCGCGGTGGCCGGCAGCGGCGACGGGGCAGACACCGGCAGTAGCACCTTCTACTTCGTCGCTACAGACGAAGCCAACACGCAAGCGGCCGCAAAGAAGGTGCTCCTTTTTTTTTGTAGGGGTGAGGGCGTACATGTGTGCTGCAGACCGTCGGCCAAAGCGTGTCGGTTGACACGGGGCACCGTTCCCGGCACCGTTCCTGTGGGCACAATCACGTTCGGCGCGTGAGAGCCTTTTGTGTATTTCGTGCTCTCTGGCGTTGGTTTTGGTGAAGGAACCAGCATTTACCATCATCTTCTGTCGCGGAGGGGGCGTGGAAAGAGCGGGTTCTAGGTTCAAGCTTGGTGCAAGCTTGGTGCCGTCCGTGTCTAATCACGCCTTCCGAGGGGACTAACAAAACGCCGCCAGAACCTCGAGGAAACCGGGGGCAGAGCACAAAAGCTGTTTGCTCTTTCGATTTCCACCGCGTACGGACCATCAAGCCGCAATCCAGAGCCGAGCGATGCACACCTCGCATGCGATTCATCTCACCCCCGCCGTCCTAGCGTGGATCGCGTTTTGATTGTTCCCCCGCTTACCGTGTTGTTGTTGCTGCGCGGTAGGTGTGGGGAGACGGCTGCTATTTCGAGCCGTTCACCCTCCCCGGGAGCAAGCTGGAGGGCATCAAAGCCGCCTTCGTCGACCTGCTGGTGAGTGGTGAATGAGAGTGGGAGTACCGGAAGCCGCACGAGCGTTGTCGTGCTGCACCCCGCAGGCGTGTGCAACACACCGCCGTCTCGATTGAACCAAACCCTAACCATATCCCACAATTTTGGGGAGTATTCCATGACTCATCCAATGCTGTCGCCGTTGGGGCTACCATTGACATTTTGTATTTTTCGATGAGTTGTTTAGTGCTCCTCAAGATCGCCCCACCGCCACTGCGCACCACATACACGGGATCGTCACACATTTGCCATCCTTCCCACTCAATTCATTTTCTTTGCGTACAATTATGGGTCGAACGATAGAGCTGAGTGATGCCCAAGACAGAACGCGCGTTTTTTCTTCGAAATGAGCACGCAGGCCACCACAATAGCAGCCAAAAGAGGCGTCGTTCGCCCTTAAGAAAGGTACAGCACTACCGTTGCTGCTTTTGCATCGACTTGGGGTGTACTGCTGCTGCTTTGTACCGTCTTGTGGCGGTGCACCAAGCGCCCCATGCAAGGCCCCCTTTCCTTCTCTGTAGCCAGTCTTGCGCGCCCACCCAGCTCATGAAAACCCCGCCTACACATCCAAATCACTACTGCTGAATACAATGTATGCTGCAGTACCACAGAGGTAGGAGCAAAATCTTTGGCGTAACCGCCGCCCCCCCCCGCCCCCCCCCCCTCCCTCGACCACTGCTGCTGTCCTTGCCGACCAACCCTCCCCCACGACCACTGCCTCTGTCCTTGCCAACCGGACTACCACCACCACCACCCCGACGTAGGTGATGGGGTCCTTCGACGACTACGTCATGACCCCGCACTCCAGCTTCAGCGAGCTCGGCGCGACCCTCTCCCACACCTGGCTACCGGACCCCGAAACGGCACTCCGGACGCCCCCGAACCGCCCCATCGTGCCGCTCTTCCCGCAGACGAACGATTTCGAGCGCCGGAAGGTGTTCTCCTTGCTGGACCGCCGGGCGGTGGAGATTTTCCCGAGCGATGACGGACAAGTTGTGGCCGCCGCGGGCGGCGCCGGGGCGGGCTCGAGCGGGAAAGGGATGTGCATGAGGGCGCACGCCGCGGGCATGAGCGTGACGGTGGCCATCGGGCGCCAGCTGCTGAGCATGTTCGAGGCGATGGAGGGAGCTCCTTGCATGAAGGGCAAGGACACGACGATCGCTGATTTATGATCCTTGAGGTAGTGGGGGGTGGCGGGGGTCCATTTGTCGGTCGATTCGAAAAACCGAGGGGGGCAGGCAGTCCTTTACGATGCGGTGGGCCAGTGGGGTGTAACTTAATTCGTGCGTGTGTACATAACTACGGGAGTGATTTCAAACGAAGCCAGTCAGTTCAGTTCACGGCGATTGTGCCGTGCGCCTTGAATATTCTGGGTGCCGTATTTTGCTGTTGACCGTCATGATAGGTGCGTTCATTTCTTTGGTGCCTGTAGTACTGGGGCACTTGCACAGCGAACCCTTTCCTAATGGGCCTATTTCGACAATACGGCCGCTGATGCCGTGAGCATCTAGACTACACGACAGGCACGGCTACGGCGTTGGGCAGCTCCCAGACATTCAGGATGATTCTTCACCCTGAAGAACATCCTCCTTTTGGAGAACTCAGCTCACCACCCAGCTTTAAGCCTTTTCGGCCTGGGTTCTCGTTGCAGTGGCAGCACCTTGTGGTAGCGAGATCTTTGCGTGTCTCCAAGCGGCGACTACTTCTGCGTGAACTTTTGATGCTCAATACATGTGACCACCAACGGAGCAGCTAGCAGAGAGTAGGAGACAGCCTTGCGAGTTTGGGAGACGAAGGTGTAATGTTTTTTGTTTTGGGGGGTCTTAGATAGTCGGGAAGGTACGCTTTGTTTGCGGTATATTGTCTGATGGTATGCACTTACCCCTACGTGGGTTCTAGCGAGGGCCCTGTGCGCGACGTGATCTCATCGGCGTGCAACTCCATAAGCTTCAACTTCATGAATATGTGTTCGGTTGTTCCATCAGAATAAACCTTTCTCTCCGAGTCTACTCGTTAGACCATGCCGTCTGTGTCGCCTAGCAGGTCACTTGTTGCAAACGATAGTCGTCTCAGAAGGAGAGGGACACGTGCTGGACTGTTATTTTAATCGAGACGGCGGTTGGTTGGGTAGTCTAGGACGCTACCTTTTGATACAGCCCGCCCCCGAACACTTGGGGATGTTGGGACGCGGCATGATTTCATGTCTAATGTCTCTGTGTGTGTTGTTCTGTCCACCCCCACCCACCCGCCGTGTAATCCAAAATGCAACAGCGGCGGCGGTGGCGGGTCCGCGCCAATGGTATACCAAAAAGTCCATTTTATATATGTCGGCGATTGCCCCCCCTCATTGCTTTCATTGCTTTCACCCGGAGGCTACAAAGAGTCTCACCAGTACACACCCGACCATACTTCAACAATAGCTTAGTTTTTTGTTTGGTGGTTCACTCTTTCCATTGTATGGCGAAATTGTTCTTGATGAGACCCGCGCCACAAATTTTTGTTCAACGCACGCACTTCGCTGAAGATGAACATTTTCGATAGCGCCAGCTTAAACAAGCGTGCTCGATGCTACACAAGGACGCATCACGCGCGCACGCGCACAAACACAACGTTGTGCACTGCCCGCACAACACGCTGCGACGAAAAGCGGGTCAATTATTTTGTCAAGAACCCTTTTGCCGCCCCCGAAAAGTATACGTGCGGGCCCCGGGCCGTCTTGCAGACTTTTCGAGGAGAAACCTGGTTGGCTTTCACCGTCTTCTCTTACAAGCGCCATTCGAACGAGCGGTGCAGCAGCGCAAGGCCCTTCAGGTCGGTCACGGGGTCGGATAGAAAAAGCTGGTGTTGTGAGGGATACATCTGTAGGACGGGGCTCCCCGAATATTCAAAATATGGCGTTTTTTGGAAAACCGAGGAAACCGTCGTTTCCCGATTCATTCGTCGATACTCCTGCTCTCTCAGGTCTTCTGATTCAGTCGGCCTCGAATGCGGGAAAAGGGAATTGCTGCTTCGGCCGCGTGGAGGCGCCATTGTCAACGGCATCATGGCGAAGGGCGACGTTGATGACCCTGAGGTGCGCCGCCTGCGTGCTCCTTTATTTGTTCAACAATCTCATTCGAAAGCACGTTCTTTGTGTGACGGGCTATTCCTACCGCCGCTGTCGTCACCAACACTCCTGGTGCACTCGATCTGTAGGCACTCTCGAGCACCCAAACTGACTATCAGAGGCTAGAGGAAGGGCACAGTGTAAACTGGTCTCTTTTCGGTTGCAACCATACGCCAAGACGCAATGTAGCCCGCACGGCTCACCTTCTGTGCATGTTCACCCGCATGTACGGACCACGCATGCACACAAGTTGGCGACAGATAGTCTGGTCATACAGCAGTGCAATGAATTGTCACATAAACGGACAGGTCAGCTTGTTGTGCGCTTCTGACTACACTCGCTGCCATACAACCCCCCACACTTTGCCCATGGAGATCTTTCTTTCGGGTGGCTCTTTGTGTATGTGTATGTAGACTACTTGTGTGTATTTGTAGAGGGTTTGTTCCTACAAATTTTTCTCAGGCAATTCTTAATTGTTCTCAAAGTCAAAACCATGATCCAAAGATCGGAGAAGCGCAAACAGACATTTACTCCAAATGGTAAAATGAGGTTCTACTTCACATGAAATATCGGGCAGTCCTATGCTTCGCGCCGGCTCCGACCCTCCCTTTGTTCCATCGAACCCGCCGGCACCCGTGCCGCTCTCATTCCCTCTCTCTCCCCACTTCTCTCTCTCTCTTTCTCTTGCAGGAAGACCCGGCTCTCTTCCCAGAGCGGAGGGTGCGGCCGTGGGTCGTGGACGACGATGCGGAGAGAAAGGTGTTGCTTTCGCGTCTCTACTGTTTGATGTTGAGCTGTGTGGTTGTGTGTGTTTGGGACTGGCGTTACACGTACAACCAGTTGCTCTTCGACGGCCCCATCCGTCTCATGTGGCAGGTGTCTTGTAAAACTTTTCCAAAACCCACAGGATCCGTCGGCTGCACGTGCGACGGACATGCATACGTCGTCTCCCCAGCAATTATATTGCCTATTGCGAAGGTTTACAGAAAAAGCTCATGCGGAAATAGGGAATCGTCCTCGAGAGACGTTGGGGAGACGGTACCCTCTATGAAGGTCACCTCGACACCCATAGCTCTCACGGTTACACGAGTTCGGTGCGCCGTGCAAACCTTTGCGACAAAGAAAGGCATATCCGGTTCTCATGCTTCTTAGACTCTGACGGAATTGTTCTTGCCATCTCTCTCATGTTCTGGCATGCCTCTTCGTGTTTGATTCGGGAAAAAGATGGAGGAGCTCCGAGACGACCTCGAGAGGACCCTCACCTCCATTTCGCCGGTCAAAGAAGGCATGGGCGAGAGCATCCTCGACCGGACTCTCCGCTCCGACAACAGCGGCGAGCTTTTCTTCAAGGAGCTGGCCTCTCTAGAGGCCAAGGACAGAGCCAAAGTCGCCGGAGTCACCTCGGGCTGTGTCAGTCTATATCCCATCGGCGAGGTGGGGTCTCGATGAAAGAGTGTGGGATAAACTGCAAGATGCGTTTGTTCATGGAAGATGCCTCGTTGGATGGCGCTATGTAACATGGTGTACGGCAGTCGAGCGCAGTCACATCCATTTCCGGCGCAAATACGAGAGAGACTCGCGTGGTAATGGAACAGAAGACATACGAATGAAGGACGCTGTTTTCCGTGGCAGTCCATTGCAACGTTGGCACCGACGACGAGTTATGTAGACGGGAGCCTACAGGCATTACTCTCCCCCTCCTCACATATTTCCTTGCATCTGTCGTGGGAAAGCCGCCAAAGCGCTGCCAAGAGTACATTAGTCTCGCCATACCCCTTTCAAGCTTCGACAGGCGATCAAGTGATCGATCCCTAATCAGACCTGCGATTGATGTTTGATTCACACGGGGCGCGGCCTTCCGCCGCCGTTTCGCAGATATTCGAGGACCTGTATCGGGAGACCCATGGACTACCTCCGCGGAACCAGAACCACGCTTATGTTCAGCACGAAGGCGATGAAGGAAACTGCCGACCCGAAGAGATCCACGGAGCCCCGGAGGTGGAGTCATCAGCACCGCCAGCGGCAGCGGTAAGGAAAGGGGGGGGTCGGGGGAGCCGAGGCCACGATGGTGGCGGCGGTGAAGGCTGCTGCGAGCTAGCGACCGACCCTGACGTGGTGCGACTGCTGGCTGAGCTTCAGGCTGGACTAGTCGACGATCCCAATTGCTGCAGCGACGGCTCGGACGCCGAGTTGGGGGGGGAGGGCAAGGGCAGGGCGGAGGAGGACGAGGACGACGACGACAACGACGACAAGAAGAAGGAGACCGACGAAGGAGACCGAGACACAGATCAAGAAGGGCAAGAAGCTGCGGGAGACGAGACCAAAGACGGCACGAACGGCCCGCGACTCGCGAGTGAAGAGCAACACCCAGCGGGGGGGGAGTCAGCGGAGGCGGCGGCAGGAAAAGAGCGGGCATCGTCTCCCCGCGGGGGGGAGCACCACAACCCGGAGGTGGTGAGGCGGGTGGACATAAGCAGGATGAAGATAGACGGCGGCGGGCCTCAGGCGAGGCCGCGTTCGGCCCCGTCGGCGTGCTTGTCGGCAGGGGGCTTCTCGAGGCTGTCGTCCAGGGCGTCCAGCAGTTCGCGTCTGGCTCGCGCGGTGAGCCAGCGGCTGATGGAAGCCACGAGAGAGGTTGAGGGGCAACGGGCGCCGGAGGCACAGGGAGGCGGAGGGGATTGCGACCGTGGGGCTGGGCGGGGGGAAGCGACCGGGAGGCTCCGGCCTAGCACCTCGGCGTCGCGAATCGCGCAGGCGGACGAGAGGATAGATGTCGTGAAGCAAAATGCCGAGGCGCTGCAGGTACGTAAGAGTTCCTCCATGAGCAACACAACAGAAGTGGAAAGAGCGCCCAACCACTGCTGGTGTGGACGCTTATTACGATAAGTACCGATATGATTCGCCTTGGAAGGGATGTTTGGTCAACAACGTCTTTTGTCAAGGGGCCAAGGCAAGTACGCCCCCCTCCCCTCCCCACCCCTCCGTTGACGTCGCGCGCAGGCGAGCATGTCGGTGAAGCGGACGAGGTACCTCAACTCCCGCAAGCCCCGCGCCGCGAGGTGGTCTCCCCGCGACCGCGATCTCCCTCTTGGTCCAAGAGGACAACCCTCCGCACCTCGAGCTGCGTCGCACTCGGCGGCACCTCCGCCGGCGGCCGTGAGACAGCGACCAAAGACTGCCGTGGCGAAGAACCGTCGACCCCGCCCGCATAACAACCGTGGCCACGCCGGTAACACCAACAACGGCAACCCGTTGCTTAACCATCGAGAAACGGAGTTCCTGTTCGGCGCCGGGACGGCGCCGGAAGTGGTGGCGGCGGCGGTAGCGGCGACGGCGGCGGAAGACGATGGCGACGACGTCTCTCGGCGAGCGCCTTCGCTGCGAAAGACAACGCTCGGTCGGATGCTGCGGCGTTCTTCGGCTTCGTCGTTCTCACCGAGCAACGGAGGCGACGTTCGCCGGCGTAACGTTAGACCCGAGTTGTCAGAATGCGGCAGCAGCAGCGCTTCTTCCCTTTATCGCCGCCCGTTGTCCGCCGGCAACGCCTGCAGCGGCTCCTTGTTCTTGGAAGACGGCAAGCGAAGGGCGGGGAGAGGTACCGCGCAAGCGATTGACGATGACACTTCTTGCGCCAAGCATACGCTGGGCGGGATGCCTCGCGCCGGGAAGCATGCGGCGGTGGCACAGGCAGCAGCAACGAGGGCGAAAAGAAGGCCCTCGAGCGCTGCGCCTGGGAACGGGTGCTCTCGACGAAGGGACCGGCCGCCGTCGCCGTCGCAGACATCCTCCCACCACTACGGTAGACACCAGCAGACCGCCGGCGGCGGCCGAACCCGAACCCGCAAAGACAGCCCCTCTTCCCGAAAAAGCGACGGAGGCGGTGGTCAAAGCCCGGCGGCGAGATCTTCGTTGGCACGAACGCGCGGAGATCGCCACGAGGCGGCGACGGCGGCGCAGGGTTGCGGGTACCACGGTGTCGGCGCGGCGCCGGCCGCGGGGGGTTCGGCGGAGCGAGAACCCGCCGCAATGATGAACGCGCGCCAGGCCCTCGAGGCGACCATCAGGGAGGCCGTCGACACCGTCTCTCCTGTCGAGCAGTTCGTGAACGCGAGGAAGACTATCGCGGATATGAAGCAGATCAACACTAAGGATAGCACCGGCGACATCCTCCTGTCCACCCAGGTGATAGAACGTGCCGGTGTTGTCTTGGTGGTGGGGGCGGGTGACCTTTCATGCGGGGACTCCGTATATTGACTCGGCGAGTCCGTGCTGCGCAGCGAAGCTCTGCCGTTCACCGCCGTAGTGCCGAGCAGGCCTCAATATTTCAACAATACGACGCAGTATTTCGTCGGAGCTATTGTAACTCTCCATGCAAACACTAGACTATCTGCCCGAACGAACGAGAGTCTTGCGGCAGACGAGACATCAACCCTACCTACGGAACCCGGATTTTAAGTTTTTGCTTGACCCCCCCCCCCGCACGAGATTGACGCACACACTGCTGCGCGCCGTGTTCTTGGTTGGCCAGGGGATGACAAAGGCGCGGATCGCGGACGATTGTTGGTCGAGTGAGGCTCAGCGGCAGTACCGCGGGTGACGCAGGATCTTGGAAGTGAACGCTAAGCCTTACCAAAGGGGGTGTGCCGGAATATTAATCTTTCTCCGGTGCCTCTTTTGTGTCTCTCTTAAGTACGGGTCGGAGACCATGCGTCGCGCTGAAGTGTGTGGCGAACGATCTCTCCGGGCGTCGTCCGGGGTTTTGTTGGCACGAGAAGCGAAGAGAGAGAGAGAGAGAGAGAGAGAGAGAGAGAGAGAGAGAGAGAGAGAGAGAGAGAGAGAGAGAGAGAGAGAGAGAGAGAGAGAGAGAGAGAGAGAGAGAGAGAGGAGAGAGAGAGAGTGGCTACTGTGTGTGGTGATCCTGTTTGCAGCAATGTGTGATGGTCTCAATCGTTTACTTCACCAGATATGCCCACAACACACAGACTAGAGCTAACCCACGGCGGCGGCCACCCTGGAACTTTCAGCGGCTCACCGAGATAAGCCACGATGGCGACAGAATATCGACCTTCCGAGGCAAGCAACCCCGGTAGGGGTTGAGGTTAACGAGACCCCCCTCCCTCCGCCTATCTCTCTCGCTGCACCCCTCGTGATGGACTACGCCTCTTTCCTTCGAAAACCGAAATTTCTACCCGGGTCTGTCCCCAAAGAGCCACGAGCCCCAGACACGAACGACTCTTCTGCGCGATGAAAATAACCAGCAGACTAAACGAACGAAAGGTGTCTCGAAGCTTCCTCAGCACATCTCTCGCTTCAACAGGGGTGTCGCGCAAGACACGCCACACGCCCCCGTGCCCCGCTATTCTTGCCTATTAGTACTTCTTCAAGCACAACGGAAACCGCTTGGGGGGGTCGAAGGACCTGGGGGGGGGGGAGAGACCCCGGTCAGGCTATCTGCGGGTGGACGAGAAGTCGATGGTGATCTTGTCCTGCTTGGGGATGTGTTGCCGGCATTTCACGCCCGAAAGATCGAAGAGCCTTCGCGACGCCTTCATGCTGTTGGTCTCGCGGTACTGGACGCCAGTTTAATGTTTTGAATCGGGCAAAGCGAGCCAAGAAACGGGATTTGCAACGGGGGGGGGGGGGGGGGGGGGGAACAAACACCCCTAACATTACCTTCACCTTGCTAAAACACAACTTCTCCCCACTC
>FN649751.1:4899068-4920900 GCA_000310025.1 Ectocarpus siliculosus | reverse complement strand
GGGGGGGGGGGGGGGGGTACTCATAGTCGTGCATGCCGTAGTCGTTAGACCATTGACCTCGCATCCCTACAAAGCCGGGACGGAGCACGCCGGGTTCTCACCGGACCAGGCTCTCACATCACCAAGCGCGAAGCGCCGTGAGGTATTCGGCGAGTCGCATGAAGGGTGCGCGGTATCCTGCTAAGGGTGTTCGGCATCTTGTGCTTACTTCCTTGCGTACGGATGACAGCTGCGTATGACTTAATTTATTTTCTGGTGCGTTCACTTCCAGAGACAGCTATAAACACTGTGTAACTGCCTCGAGGGTGTTTGACCAATTTAACACAGCGTGCGATTATCCCCTTTGCGCGGAGTGAGGGTTCTCCACCCCGCACAACATAATCTACTCGACCACCATTCATGGTTACCGCAAAAAAAAAAACAAAGGCAAAAAAAAAAGCGGCAACCTGGTCGCCGAGCTCACGAAGTGAATCGGCTTGTTTTACAACATCGCTGCCAAGCGATGAAAACCCAACCCCGATGGCAAACACCGGGGGGGGCGGCTTGTTTTACAATGTCGTTGCCAAGCGACGAAAACCCAACCCCGATGGCAAACACCGAGGGGGGGGGGGCGGGGGGGGGCGTACTCTTATGTTTTGCATGTCTTAACGGTTAAACCATTGACCACCCGTCCTCCAAAGGACGGAGCATTGTTCCCACGGGACCGATCACAGGGGGGGGATCACAGCCGACGTTTTTGTGTACGATACGTTCACATGTAGCCCTTCGTTCCGGCGCCCACGTGTGCCCACGTTTTGCTGCGGTTGCTCCCGGCCCCTTGTCACAGGAGAAAACGCGGCATCTCATAGAATATACTCCGCCTCGCTGCAACTCTTCCTCGACACCCGGTTCGGGAACGGGGGGCAAGGGCGAACGACCCCGTGTACATCGTCTGCGCCAGGAGACGAGCGACCCTCGGAAAAACCGGCCCGTTCCAGCAGGAGCACCGCGATGGCGACCTCTGCCCAACTACATCGCCCTCTCTCACCGGAACTGAAACAATTTTTTCCCATATGTTTTTCCTGAACACAACGCAAGTCCGCATCAACAAAACTACTACCTCAGCAGCACGACGACGAAACCAAAAACGAAGGGGGTTCCTCGTACTTGTTCAACTTCTTCAACCGGTGTATTCGATTCTTGCACCAGCAAGCAAGGGCACCACCACAGCAGCAGCACCAGCGACAGAAGACAGCAGCGCTTCAGAACCAAGCGAATTGTTTGGTGTACACGGCGGTTGCGGTATGACAACACGAAGCCTCTCGGGGTTGGCATATATAGTGTGATCCGACGAGTAGGGCGTTACGGAGTCCCCTGCGCCCTGGGCTCTTTAGCCCACCTCTGCATGAGGCTCTGCGCATGTATGTATGTCAACAACTGATGCTCTGATTAATAGAAGCACGTCTACATATCTCCAAACGGATCGGGCGTTAAAGTCGGGTCAACCGCCAACACACAAACACGAGTTCTTGCACCGAACAGAGCCGGTGTGTTCAGACAACGGGCTAAATAGGAGGAACGTGCCGACCGGCCTCACCGGGTACTTGGTGTCCAGCTCGTCGTCCGCCTGGCGCGCCCACGGCAGATCGTCGTCGCTGCATCCCATCGGGAACCCGTTGTACCCGATGCCCACGATGCGCTTGTCTTCGTTTACGATACTGTCGTCGTCGTCGTCGTCGTCGTTGACCGCATTGCCGTTGGTGTCGAAACGAAAGTGTCGAGTTGCAGGTCGAAGAAGAACAACCAGAAGCATCGAACGCACGCGAAAGTGTTACATCATACTCCCATGTGAGGGGTTTGTATCGGGCCACGAGCAGGGAGCGGCGATGTGGGGGCGGCAGCAGGGGCAAACCTCACCGTTCTCAATCCTTCAGCTCAGAAAGAGGGGCAAACCACGTGGTTGCAGCGAGGAAGAGGGTCCACGGGAGGAGATACATGGGACGAACGCGGTGCGGGCTCCCGAAAAACAAGCCTCTGGCGTTGCTGGAAACTCCTGATCATGCAACGCAATCTGCAAAAAACGCAGATAATAGCACTAAAAAAACGCTCACGAGTAAACCATACACTAGTGGCACACACCACCGTAACACAAACCACCCTTTTAATTGGTGATGGTGTGTTGACAACGGCGGGTACTTGCCACTACCAGCCGCGAGATCACCCCGCCAACTCACCAAGCTCCGACCTGGGTAGACGGATCCTTCGACCGCATCGCGCTGAGAAACGCGACCGACATGAAGTAGTCATCCCACACCAGGTAATCAGTCCTCTTCTGCGTCCGGCCGCCGCCGCCGCCGCCGCCGCCGCCGGCGACGCCTCCCGCCGCACCGCCCCCTCCCTCCTCCGCCTCCTTACCAGCCGGTATCCCCGCCCGCCCACCGTTGGTCTCTGCTGCCGCGGTCGGCAACGCGGCGTCCGCAAGGGGAGCATGCCGGAGGCGTTTTGCTGCTGGATGCAGTAAATGGCGTCGTCGTCGTCGGCGGCGGCAGCGGGGTCCCCGTGGAGGGAGTGGGGTGGTCACGTGTGTAGAAAGCGACGGCGGCGTTTGCGGTGAAGGTGGGAGGAACACATATCGTTCTGGGTCATTGGGGTGTTGGTTGGGCCTAGTAGGCCCGTCCATGCTGAAGCGCCTTCAGCTACATAAGGCAATTCTCAACGTACCCGGGCTGTGCAGTTTTCCCACTGACTGCTGCTGTGCCGCACAACTCTGTCCCTACACTGCGTACCAAACCGCCTCGGAGCAGCAAGTGCGCCGTTCTTCAAAATGTTATTGGTCCCCCGACTGCTTCTGACCTGGCCTTAACGCCACTGCTGTCCGCTATACACGTTTCCCGTCTCTACCAAGCGTATACGGCGGGCGAGCTTTACCTCTGTTCCCCTGGACGGGGGGGGTGGCGCCTCGAGATGGCTTGACAGAATCGCGGACAATGATCCCCCCGCTGGGTACAGTAGTACGTGATGCCGGACGCGGCACCTCGTCTTCGGTGGCGTCGGCGTTGGAGCTGGCCGTGGCCGTGGGGACGGCTTGCACTTCTTCTTCGTCGCGCTTGAACGCACCGAGCAACATCAGAGGCACCAGCAGCAGCAGCAGCGGAGAGCAGAATGCCAAGCTTGGTAAGAAGGAGGAATGGCTGTAGATGTTGGTATTAGATGCGACAATTACAAAACAACATTCCGCCGCCCTTGCAGCGAATGCATCACGTCTCGTGTCGCTTTGGAGCTGCACACCTCCTCTGAATGTTACGATCTGCATCTACGCACCACGAGGCACGCCATCGTTGGTGAGGGACGCGTCGGGCGCCACGCTCTGCGCACCTCCAAACATTCTACACATCCCCTACACTCTGTACTGCTGTTGTAAACAACTGCCGCTGTTGTCTACATGCTCAGATGCGGTTCAGCTGAATGCATCCGTCTATTTATAGCACGAAATTCAAAAATTCAAACAACTGGCGGAATCTTGCGGACTTGGTTTGGGACAGAGCTCGTGTTTCAGTACGCTGTTGCTGCTGCGACTGCTCAGGCTACAAACCGAACAACCGTAACATCTGGCTTGTAGGTTACGACCCATATCGTGTCGCGGGTGGGACACCCGCGTAAGCGAGAGCCGCATATCTACAGCACTGCTGTATGTACCTGTGGACAAAGCGGCTTTGGTGCCGGGACGGCCGCGTACACCAAGCTGTGTGTATCGTATCGGGAGAAGCAGGACAGCCTTGCCGTGAGGTGTGCCTTCTCTTAGTAGGGGAAACGTCTGCACTCACCCCACTCATGGTCCGCCCGGCGCGCGCCTGCGGGAGGCAGTGCCCTTGGGAACAGAGCGCACCTCCAGCGACCCCAGCAATGCCACGGCCGCTGTCGATCCGCAAGTCACAAGATGATGATGATGATGATGAGCAGCAGACGGACACCGACAGCAGAACCAGCAGCCCGCGCAATAAACTCGCAGAGGGAAGTAGAGAAGAAGGCGTAGCTGCAGTGGGCTGGGGCTTTCTTTCGACCATCCAGGCGAGACCAACACACCAACTCGTTGAAGGCACACCACACCGGCGCTGCGCCCAACAAGCCAACACAAGGCCAGCAACCCACGAAAGAGCCAGAATGACACCCCCCCGCCCTCTACCGTCTGTTGAACCCCCTCTGCCGCCTGTGATGCAAGAGAGATGAATTAATTCGGCCCGCGCTATGCCACAGCTTTTTTAATTACCGCACGCATCGCCTGCTCCGGCGTACGCGAACGAGGAGAGGGGGGGTCGACATCACACTCGGGCTTGGGGCACGCGAGGCGCAGGCGGGTTGCTGCTTATATAGGAAGGGCCGCGACGGTGAAAGATCGGGTGGAGCCACTACGGCAGGACCAAACCAAAACTCGGAAAGGTTAGTTCTTTGTCATGTTTGCCGCCTCTTTTTGCTCCGCTCGATCTCTCACGGCACTGCCCTCTCCGCCCTCATTGTATGGTGGTGACGAGCCCCAGAGGCCCTGTGCTCGTTCCGCAAGGTTCGGCAGAGCTCACGGCGTAGAGAGTTCCGGATCCCAAGGTTTCGGATCCCGCCCTTCTAACGGATCGCAAAGTCAAATGTGTGTACGTGGTTGTTTGTTTTTTGCCGTGGTTATTACCGTCCGTGGGTGATGCAGCCACCGACTCTTTGTTGTCGGGCGGGGTAAGCGCGCAGCCGATGTAGCTAGCCGGGCACGCTTCGGTGGACAGCCCGGCGGGTTCGCCTCGCCTTGGCTTGCACAACAAATGGCGCTCTACCGAGCTCTCCGCAACAAAAACGAGCATCCAATCCAGTCCGATCCACAGCAAGGTCACTTTGGCATATTATTCCCGAAAGTATGAAAATCGAGTTGTGAAAGAATTTTCCTCGTGTTTGGTGGTGGTGCTGGACAACCACCACCATACCCAACATCCACATGAGTGCGTTTGCGAACGAACGGATTGCTTGCTGGTCAACGGCTCCTCCCACTCGCAGCTTGCTGCGCACTTAAAAAAAATGAAGCACCACGCCGCAAGCCCCAATGTATAGATGACCGTCTACTGTCTGACCCTACAATCTCGAAGAGGTCTTCTTGTTCCATCGAGATTGTAAAAAGTTGACCATGGTGTGTGGTGTGGCGGTGGTGGTCTTGGACGGAAGAATCAAGAATCGATTATGGACCCACCAATTTTCTTCTTTTTTTAAAGAAATACATACGCTGCCCGGTGTAGAGAGTGTACGTGCTGTACTGCTGTACGCACATGTCTGCGAAGCGATTGGATGTGCAAGGGGGACGCAAACAAACACGGAATGCGCCACCCTCTTTCTTGCCCCGTGTCGGACTTGACGTTCCCATCCATCCATCGTGTGCAGACCCTGCGTGAAACAAAAGAAGCCTGTTTGCCGCCCGATACCAGCAGCAGCGCGCGAGAGGAGGCTATGATACAACCCAGCACCGATATTAGATGCACATTCACCCGCTTGTCCAGCACAGCAACACACCACCCTGCCCTGCTCTCAGGGGTGTTAACACCAACTACTTGTGAAGAATAACAGCAGTGTAACGGTTTCGGACGAGAGGCATACCCCCGCTGTGGCCGGCGGCGGCCGTGATGATGAGATGCGATATTTTGCTGTCTGTAGTTGTGCCGCTACGTCGTGAATCGACTTGTTTTGCGCAACAATAATGGCGGTTGCCTCGCAGTCCGTTGATTGAGCATATGCACGCCATATTATGGCATCACAAGCGCTTGCAAGACTACTCAGCAGGTTACTGCCCGCTCGCATTCGAATGGCTGGCGAAGGGGACTCTAGAAGTCATATTGTATATAGAGCCGGTGACGATCCTTTGTTCTCTTTGTCCTCTCTGCTGTCTGCTGTCATGGAATTCTTGATACTGAATGCTCATCTTTTCATGCGCAGACCACGCTGGCAAAGAAGTGCACATGCATATATGTATCACGCAGGGTCTTCTGCCTCGCCTTGTTTTTTTGTTTGTTTCCTGTTGTCGTCGTCTTGACGTGAACGTTCTTTCTCTTCTATGCATACACACTGTTGTAGTACTGCCACACATCGCGGACAACCACATGCTGTCCGCTGTACGGGTTTGATAGCACTCTCTACCGCCTCTCTTGAGGGCTTGAAGAAGTGGATTATGTTGTCCTCAGAGATCGGCAGATAAGAAAATGCGAAGTACTTTTAAGAACTACTATGAGAATCAGGAGGGACGCGACAGTCCCGAAGGAATAAGAATTTGCCTGTTAAGGGGGTGCAGAAAAGCCTGGGAAAAATACCCCTCGGAACCGGAACAAAAAAATACATGAAACCGAAAAATTTATGCGTTATTGGGGGGGCGACGTACAAAGGGTGAAAGCACGTACTGTAGGTTCAAAGGGGTTGTCCTATATACAGCCAGGCACGGCGCCTACAGCCGCGACAAGGAACAATGGACGACTTCGGCTGGTCCTTCGACCCAAAATAAGCGACTGAGGCTCGACCCGATTTGAAGTTACTTAGTCGTGGGCGCTATCTGTACTAGCGAGGAATAACCCTACGCACAACACAACACGACCCCGACGATGATGATGATGATGATCTTCGTCCGTCCGTATCCATCCCTCGTCCCAACAAAAACCAGGCACACGGCAACAGGAAGACGGAGGGAGGGAGTGTCCTCCACAGGAAAAAGTTCCGACAAGAGAGAGAGGAGAGAGAGAGAAGGAGAGAAAGCATAGGGAGGAGAGCCAGCGTTATGGCAATGCCGACCTCGGTCGAGTGTTCACGCCCCACCACCACCGCCACCGCCGCCGCCGACGAAGGCGGCTCCGCCTCCTGCAAGATGAATAAGAAGCGGCGACGAAGACGGTGCTTTTCTGTGTCTCTAGAGCAGCAGGCCGTGCCGGCCCCGCCGCCGTCGTCCGCCGTCCGCCCCGCCCACGCCGACCCCGGAACCTTGGCGGCAGCCGCTGGGCGGGTGGCGGCGCCAGCACCGGTCACGACAACAACGCCGCCGGCTAGCGGCGACAGGGTTTCAGGCGCGTTCGGGGGGCGGCGTTCTTCTTCTTTCCGGTCGGCCGGGTGTCGGCGACCGCAGCACGATCACACCGCCGGAGCAGCGGCAGCGTTAGCAGCGGCAGCGGGCGTGCTGGGAAGGGCGGCGACGTCGTTTGCGGCGGCGGGCGTGCTGGCAGCGGCGGCGGTGGCCTCCGCGCCCGTGGGCGTCGGGGCGCTCGTGACGGATAGCCAGTGCAAGGTGGCGACCCTTCGGGGGACGGAGGCCGACCTGGGGGACTCGCCTAGGCTGGACACGTCGACGGAGGCTGCGGCCGCGGGGGTCGACCAAGCCATCGTTGCCACGAATGTGCGTGTTGCGTGCGTGCGTGTGTCTTATTGCATCGACCCCGTCCACCGGCGGCTGACCAATGAAAAGACGCCAATCTCAGAGCAGTTGAAACATGTGTGTGTGTGTGTGTGTGAGTTTTGGGCGGCTGGCATTTTGCACCCGGGGTTGACAAGGGGCGTTTTTCATCGTGCTTCTGTTGCGACCTCTCGACGAAGTTGTCATTCGCCTACAAGTAGATGGACATGTATTTGGTGTACAGTACCACCCTCGCAGAACAACGGTCGACCTTTCCGCTTCAAGCCCCCCTCCCGCTCTCCCTCCCTCTCGTAGGCAGGACCAGGCGTCCGAGTCGTTCCTTAACCCCCAACCGTCTTGCCTTTTCGCCCTCCTGTGTGTACATAATGATGGGGGGCGTTTTTTTCCTCCTGTCTGCAGGCGACGTACGATAGGATGGTGTTGGACCAGCTGCAGATCACCATCCTGGAGGAAGGCCGCGACGTCAAGTTTCGGAACCTGTGGTCGGATCATGTCTGGAAAAACACGGCACGGGTGAGAGAGGATAAGTTGGACTGCTGGGGAGGGCGGTGTGGGGTGGTAGCGTAACGGCTGGAGATTGAAGGACGAGTCCTAGCGTGTGAGGGTGTGGAGTGTTCGCAGCGTCGCGGGGTCTGATGAAACGCCGAAGGCCCATGTTAGTTGAGGAGACTGAAGAATGAATACCGTGAAGCGTCAGAGGTTTGTTGTTGTTGTTGTTGTCGAAGAAGCCTCTCGCCTAGAAAGTTTCTCTACCAGCGTAAGTGTTTGCCATTCCCAAACGGTTGAATCGACGACTCGATCGAATGAAGTTCGCGTTCTCACCGAAGGCGTTTCTTCAGTTTTTTGCGTAGACTCGGCTCTCGGACAGATTTGACAAGACAACACCAATGAATCCCCCGCCTGACCTGCACGGATGGCAGTGCTCATTCATCACAGCCAACCCCTATCAAGCACTCGACAGTACGCATGACTCTTTGGGCCAGCGCTGTTGGAGCTATGCTATACGAAGGCGCTATTCCCTTCTGCGACGGGGGCGGCAAGAATAAACAAACCCTGCTGTAGATAATAGGGGTTGACTCGATTGACGTTTGCGTTGCGGGGTTGCGCTTGTTTGTGTTCCCTCCTGCCTGCCCAGATGACCTTCCCGGGAGCCGACGTGCTGGTTCTCTTGGAGGAGGGCTCTCCGGCGGAGTTCATCTGCATGAACGAGCACTACGGCCTGTCCTTCGAGAAGGGAGAGGCGGGCGAAACCTACGCGGACGGCGAGCTTACCTCCGACAAGGTGTGTGTTAAGCTTACACGGGGAGGAAGGGAAGCATTGAGCGTGCACTCACTCCTGTTTGGTGCGAGTGTTTGGTGCATGTTGTGAGCAACCGCTATCTCTATACAGCTATCCTCACTCGCCTACGTGTCCGGCACTCTCAAGCACCAATCAACCTGTGAGGTTTCAGTCCGAACGATACACCGCTGAAGAATGCGATCAGGCTGACAAGCCGGCGTTAATCGCGGTTTCTCGAAGCCGTAGGTAACCGACAAACTCTGTGTCGTTCGTTGGAATTGGTGGCGGGCGGGGGGGAGTCGGACGGGGGTCGGAGGGGGTGTACTCATAGTCGTGCATGCCGTAGTCGTGAGACCGGGAGTCGGACGGGGGTATATTAATTGACCTCGGGGAGAGGGGGAGCTTCGCTTGCCTTCGCGGTCATGTGGTGACGTTCTTATACCATACATACATGGAAGCAACTTGATCGTACCATACCGACCCCACGCGTGGCACGGGACGTTTCTCGTCGTCGCGCATCTTACCACCGGCCTACCGGTTGGTGCATTCGATTAGAACACCATGAGAACGACACACCCACTACGGTACAATTGCCTAGGAAACATGTTTGCGTTTTTCCATCCCTCTAGAATGTGTCTGACGTTTTGTCATCGATCTACCGGTGGGCGCGGTCGATGCTATTTCATTCAGCGGTCTACGCCAACTCAAGAAACACACACACACACACCGTCCGTGAAATCGTAAGGTGCTGAACTGGAGCTTGCTAGGCGCCGACTACCTGGCCCTGGACGGCGTAAGCTCCTTCACCCCCACGGAAGCTTCGACGCTGCCGTCAACCACCTTCCTTGCGGCTGCACGCGAGCCGGATGTGAGCGAGGAGCTCACCCCGGACTTTCATTATTTCCTAGCAGGTGAAATGTGCTTTCCTCCGTGTGGTTACGTGAATCACTTATTTGCACATACGGTTGTGATGTGTGTTTTTTTTTTTTGGGGGGGGGAGGGGGGAAGACCTTAACCGGGAGGGAGCCTGCAAGCTGCTGCTGCTGCTGCTGTGCTGTGCCACATTTTGTTTTTCTAGCATGTTTTTTTCTTGTCAGGTTTTGGTGTTGGTCGTCTTCTTTGGGACAGCCGGTCAAGTCGTGGTCCATATATATGGATAGGAAAGCGTGCAGAGGCCCGCACACACTTGTGTGGGTACCGAACGAAACGCCTCACGTCACAAGTCGGAGACACATTTTCATATTTTCGCAGACGACAACGAAAATACGTCTTGCGCTAACGCTGTGAATCCATTGCTAATTTATCCCGGACGCTTCTTGTCCCGTGGATCCGTGAATAGTGAAAAGAGACGGATTCATTCGCGGTTTTTATGTGAAGCAAAAAAACAATGAAAGTTCACCTTTTTTTTTTGCGTGTCCTCGGCGTCCGCCGTCGGTGGTGTTCTGTTTTTTCTGTTGAACCTTGATACCCCGGGCACTTCGTAGGTGGGGGCCACCGTATGCTGTCTGTCCCGTTGCGTTTCACCCAGGAGCAAGAGGCAGGAAAGGTTAATCAGACCTTGTCCCCGGCGGTTTTTTTTACACACCTTGGTTGTTGAGAACAGAACTACAATCGCCCCCCCTAAACGCGAACCCCACCGCCTCCCCCTTGTTTTCGTCGACTGCACGCTATTATATGTACGGTGAATGCTGTATCACCCCACGATTGGGCCAACAAACCAACCGACCAATCAGAACCCGCCGAAGACATGGACCCGTCCGCCTGCCCGGAGCCCTGCTCCGAGCAAGTCGTGACGTACTACTGGTCCTCGACCGCGGGCACGGTGTACCAGCTGGACATGGCGGACGTTTCTGCGGAGCCCCCTCCGTGCTGGCTGGGCCTCTTCCAGGCCGTGGCGGACGGGCCCCCCGCGGAAGGCGTCGACCCTGCGGTGTGGGAGGCGACGGTAACCTGCACGGCAGGGCTCCTCCAGGCGGTGGAGGAATCCATGGTGAGCGGCGTCAGCGCCAGCAGCAGCGGTGGTGCCGGTAGCGGTAGCGGCGGCGGCACGGCGGTGGCGGCTGCCGTGCTGGTCCCGGCGCTGCTGGTAAGCTTCGTGTTGCTGGCCTTTGGGTTCTTCCGGCACCAGAAGGGACGGTGGCTCAGGAAGATTAGGACCACCGACGAGGCCTGGGGGGAAGAGCTGGACGGCAACGGCAAGGGGAAGGCCCCCCGCCCGCCCACGGGCAAGTTTAAGCTAGGGATCGACGGCGGTGTAGCGGTGGCGGCTTCGCGCGCGCCTTCGGCCGTGGCGGCGGGCGCGGATAGGCTCAAGGCGTCCCACGCCCCCCAGCGGGTGTTCACGGACGTGAGCATCGATGAGGGAGAGGCACCGGCGGGGGGGATGGCAGCGACGACGGAGAGGAAGCAGCAGCGGGTGGTTGGCATGGTGACGGTGGACGAAGAGCTAGGAGGGAACGAAGGGGGGGAGGACATGGTCTATCCCATGTGATTTGTGGTTGTGACGTCTCTCTTTTAACAGCAGTTTTATTGTTAGTTTGTCGTTTTTGGTACCCCGTACAGTACTCCTTATGCAGAGCGAACGGATGACTTTTCCCTACGTTGGTGTGGTATGTGTTGCGAGTTTTTTCAGACTGGCAGGGGGAGCTAGAGAGGATAAGGATAGGGGACAAACGAAAACAGCACTTGCGGTTCTCCCGTTTGGGAGCAACCAGCAGCAGCAATGCCTACGGTGTGTAGATGTGTTCCGAAGCCCAACCAGCAGCAGTAATTCCTACGGTGTGTATCTTTGCTTACGACGTTACGACGTCGTCATCCTTCCCGCACCTTTCCCAAATTCCATGCGCTACGTCATCCTTGTTCGAAAACCCGTACATGACACGTTGTTTGACTCCTTTTGTTGTTCGATGACTTCCAGCACCTTTCCCAAATACAACGGGCTACGCTACCCTGGTTCGAAAACCCTACATACATGTTGTTTGACTCTCTTTGTTATTCTATGCAGGAGCATAGTAGTTGTGCGGACGGGGGGAGGAGTGGGACGAGGTCCGAAAGTTTCTGGCTTGGGGGGGGGGGTACCTCTCCGTCGTGTTGTGGAAGGGCGAAGTTTTTGCCCGACGAGTTTGATTAGTGTCTGGCTGCCTCGAACGAGAGAGGCACGTCGGGTGGGGGTGAAATCCACTCTTTTTTAATTTCTTGGTGTGTGGTATTGTTCTTCTGAAACCCATGCAAACAAGCACCCGTTGCGGGAGCTCAGTATTTTAGCGTTGGAATGTACGGTTGTGATATGGCAAGCGCTGACTGTCGTCGGATTCGACGGACATGTTCGTGCATGTTGCGCATGTCGCGTGAGCTAAGTAGAGAGACATGGTATTCTTCTCTTCCTTGGAGCATAGTAGAATACGAAGTATATATATTGTTCAGTCCTTGTTTGATGGGTGGGTGTTTTCATGCACATTTCGGTCATTTACACGCAAGACACGTGCGTGCTTCCATTCTGCCGTGTATTGTTTTTTATTTCAAGGATGGAGGCTTTTTTTTTCCTTCTTGTCGCTGTCAGGCGTCACGCAATGGATGGCAGGCATACAGCAATCATCCACTTTCCAGGGTCCTGGATTTTGTCATCTTTGTACTGTCGAGTATCATGGTTATTGTTGCATGTGTCCTGTCTTCTCTTGCGTGCAATGTACAGCAGTAGGCGTCACGAACGGCCGGCGCCTGAAATTCAGGGTTTGTCGTTGTCATGACGCGCCGTTTCCTCCTCCTGCAGGAACTGCTTCCTTTTCGTCCTCCCTTGTGGGTTGTTTCATGTTGAGTGGTCTCGTCGTGGGTCTATTCCGCAGATACATTTAGCTTTGACTCTCTTTGTCTCGTTGTCTGTTGTTGAAACCAAACTGTTACATATCACCTTGTTGCGGCGACAAACAGGCTGTGTCGCGTCAGGTGCACAAGGATGTTTCACGTCGTCTTTGTAGAGTTGTGTCGCTCGCGTGCTGTGTGAGTCATGTTTCTAAAAAAGTGGTGAGGTCGTGCCCGGTTTGGTCGTCTCATTTCTGAACTCGAGGTGTGGATACATGTGGATTTGGGGGCGGAAGCAGAGTCTGTTGGGGCCTGAAAGTTGGGTTTTGATACCACGTTTGTCCATGTCACACATATGTGTGGAACGCCTTGTATTGTCTTGTATCTTATGCGTATGGGAAGCCGTTCCTGTCGTAGCTTAGCCTCTTGCCCCTACGCGAACGTTGCTAAATTGTCACACATGTGTTGTTTCGAGTCTTGTGCATATCCTATGCATATAATTTCTCTTCCTGGCTTAGCCGAGCCTGTCTAGCGTAACCTCTGTGACCACAGGTGACCTCGTGAATCGCTATATAATTGATGGGAAGAATGGACCTTTATCCTGAGCACCGTGTGTGGAAGTATCTACTCTTCCGTTGGTGAGTCAGGGTCCGACTCAGGCACAGGAACAGGCTCAGGCTCAGGCTCAGACTCAGGCTCAGGCTCAAAAGAATTGCATTACACGCGACCACGTGATTCTCTTCATGCTGTGTTTTCACCGCTGTACCCTCCACCGCGGTAACGTCGTCGCACACAAACATATGGACCCGTATGCTACTGTTGGCGCGATCCGTCTGGCGAAAATGCGGCAGCGTGTGTCAAATAGTTACCGCGCTACCACACCTCAAACCAAACCATTAAATCTCGTTCTTTTGCCTGTGCCCGGTTGTTGTGATCCAAACGTCCGCGCCGCGCCCATGTCAGCCATCGATCTATTCTGTTCTACTGCTGCAGGACCGCCGACATGCGTCCCCGGCTGATTCTTCAACCAACATATCCACCACACCTCACAAGATTCCGCACGAGCAAGCCATGGAAGGAAGTACACGATGGGAATCTTGGACTGCTGGGTGTCCGTTACCGTGCTACGAAACTGCTGTCGCTACCTCTTCGCCCGAAGCCCTGCCCCACCCTCTCACCCGAAGCCTAAGGAAACATTGGCGACCACAAGGCCGCTACGGAAAACAACACGGAAAACAGGCACCATCCCAATCAAACACCACGACCAAGGTCCGCCCGTGCAGGAACTGTCTCTGTTCCGCCCACTCCTCCCGCGCGATATCGCCCCTGTCCCCTCGCAAAAACACGCTCGTTGCACTCGGAAAGCACTTTTATCAAGGTCGATCTGTTAAGCACCCAAGGATGGGTTTCGGCCCAACGGAGGCGGACCGTCGAAGTATTTAGTCGCCATCGCCAGGCCCGGCTCGGGCACTATCGTCGCCCCCCCCGTCCCCGCGCCAAAACCACCGCCACGGCGGCCACGGCCGCACCGGCCACCGTCAAGGCCGAAGCAGCGGCCACGATGGTCCACTTGTCCACTAGTACTTTGACCTTTTCGTGCAGACGGGTCGGGTACGAAGGATAGGATGATGACGCGGCGGCACACAGGTGTTTCAGGTTGTAGCCGAGAGGCACTTACTATGTCATCTTGCCCGTACCACGTGTAGATTTGCCGGTAAATTTTTCGGCTAAAGAGAAACTGGTACGTGGGCGTAGATGCGTAGATGGTGGAAGGGGTGCTTCGAACCGTGACATGAGTCGTGATCATTGGAGAGGCATGAAGCACCCACTGGATCGTGACACGAGACCCTTGGATTTATTGCACATCCAAGCGCAATAGGTCCTCTTATCAATCCAACGCACCAGGCCCCCAAGAGGGGATGAAAACGCTATTGAAAAACAAAAGCGAGCTACTACTTTTTTTTTAAACTTACATAACTTTCTCTAAATGTTGTCTCTCTTTTCCTCACTTTTTCTTACCCCCGGCCACACTAGAACAACCGGTTCGTTCTGCTCAAGAGACTGGCATAGCTTCGATGACAAGCCGCCTGTGTAGCTCGATCTAATTGATCGATCCCAAACAAACAAGACGCACACGAAAAAAACAAAATGGAATCACGCCCACCTGGTAGTCTTTGAGCGAGCGGTAGCCGAAGCGCTCGTAGTACCGGCGAACACCAACGCCCGAGATGACTGCCATCTGTCCGCAGGGCGAAGACAAACAGAAACAAGATTGAGGGGCGCGCGCGCACGCGCGACAGAGAGAAAGAGAGAGACAGAGAGGAAGAGAGGGAGCATGACAATCGAACAAAATAATGGTTCGGTCCTGGCGAAACGAAGCACTAAAGCAAGAAAAGGCTGGCTTAGAATACCAAAGACTGCCTACATGATATGTCTCTTAATAATATGATGGCAGCGTAGCCATGCTGTCAACAAGCCTGACCTTGATGTAGCCATGCTGTCGAGCGATCTTCTCGGCCCTAGCCAGGAGCTGCGTGCCCAGGCCCTGGTGCTGTGTCTCTCCGCCCTCTCCCACCTAGTGAAAAATAACGCAACATAAAAAAAAAAAAGTTGACACAAAAACACAAGGCATCACTCGTCGTGTTCGTCGATCCAAAATCCCGCCGCGGAGAGCTACATAAAAAATAAATACTTCACACAAAAAAAACTCGGTGAGAAGATAGGTAGATGCTTGCCAACACGCTTGCCAACACGGGAACCTTAACATGATCAAATGGTCGTGGCTGAGGACATGACAACACGAACATGCCCCCTGGGAATCGAAACAACAAACAGCGATAGCACCCACTTTTTCCCCTTGGGGCGTACTTTCATGTTTTGCGTGCCTTAGCGGTTATAGACCATTGACCACGCGTCCTCGAGAGGACGGAGCATTGTTCCTACTTTTTTCCCCTGGGGGGAGACTCAACTAAATTGACCGCGCAACCACAGACACAATCCGTTTTGTCTTGTCCGGATGTCTCAACCCGCAAGAGGACGAATGGAAAACCTGTAAAGACGAACAATATGCGTCGTGCCTCGCGCGCACACACGAGTACAACGCCTTGAGCGTGAACTGTGTCACCTCCCCCCCACAAGCCCTCACTCGCCACCGGCCAACACGACGAGCACACGACGAGCACACGACTCAACACACAAAAAAAACACCACAACTCTACCACAACGCGCGGCGGGCGGGTATCATGGCAACAACTGAGAGCAGGAGGACCGGTCTGCTGTACAGCAGTAATTTACCTTCTTGAGCTTGCCGTAGACGTGCAACTCCCGGATCAAGGCACAGCCCTTCAGGTCGGGAAGGATGGGACTCGTCCCGCTGGGGATACGTAGCCTCAGGAACCCGTACAGCGTCTGGTCCATTTCCGCGTGGAGGGAGGCGTCCACACGGCGCCGGTAGCAGCCGGCAGTCGTCGAGGAGGAGACAGAAGGAGGGAAGGGTGAGGGCGAGGCGGCGGCGGCAGGGGAAGGCAAGTAATCGGCCTCACGGAGAAGGAAATGCTACGGGAGTCTGGGTGCGATCGTTCTGTGCGCTTGTGCGCGGTTGTTGTCTGCTCAAAGGTCCGCCAACACAACAGCAGTGGGTCACGGTGAAGCCAATAAATTGGTTGCTGGTGACGAATCATCGCCGCGGATGATGAGCATTGCATTGCCCGTTGTCACACTTAAACATCGTCATGCGTAGAGATGAAAAAGTGGTGCCGGCCACGAAACACCGTCGGTTGTTGATTGACTCCACGCTACCGAACATGACTCAGAAAATTGCGAGAGGCGTGTTTCATTTATTCCACCGGAGCACCACCAACGAAAGACAGGATTCAGCTAGACGTGTGTCAAGCCTACAAGCACGACAGGCAGCAGTGTAGCTTCCCCCAGCCCATCTATTCTCGGCGCCAGCCTAAACCGGTCGGTGCATGCGGTTGACGTCCCAGCCGGGGGCCACACAGGAGTGAGGTGGTACAGAAGGAGTACTATTTACCATGGATCACGATGCGGTTACACAACGAGCAGCGTTCAACGGGACCAGAGAGTGCGGTGCATCGGTTGGCCGACCGCTGTCTGGTGGCCTGCCTGTCTGCTTGCTCAACGCTCAGGCTCACCTCCTCTGGAGACTCCGAGCTGATGAAGTACTCGGTACCCCCTGACGCCTTGTACCTTCCCATGTCCCGATGAACGATGGCGGGGAGAGAGGGAGAGAGGGAGAGAGGGAGAGAGCAGGTTGGAGATAGAGAGCGAGTGGGTGAGAGAGTGTGTGGGAGAGGGGGGGGGGGGCGCGAGAGAGAGAGAGAGAGAAAGAGAGAGACACAGACAGACAGAGAGACAGACAGGCAAGAGATAGAGAGAGAGCGAGAGACAGACAGAGAGAGAAGCTCCGTTCAACCACAAGAGGCCTCTCCCTGACTCGAAACATCCCCCCTCTACCAAAATCCCCGCTTACAAGCGACTGGTCCGTTCCTTCAAATACCAAAACTTCATCGCCGAGGAAGGAGGAGCACACACAGAGCGACAACATCACGCCACACAAACAACGCGCCAAGGATTTGCGTCCGTCTCACTTTCTGACTACGAGCGCGGCGTCCTTGAACTCCTGGCCCTTCACCTCGCGGCACCGCATACACCGGCACCTGAGCCCTCGCTTCGACAGGGTCTGGAGGAGAATCTTCTCTCGCACGAGCAAATGAGACAAACCGAAAAACCATGTACCATACTTTAGCAAATGAGACAAACCGGAAAATGTTGTATTAGGGAAACGAACTGACCAGTGTCCGACTTGTTGAACCTTTTGACGTTTCGCAACACGATTCACGAGGGCAAATCTGTACGCATACATGCACGATACGGCGCGCGAAAGACAACCGTCGGACTCTGATCATGCTCTTGTTCCGGGGGTGGGATGCAGCGTGTCACAGGTCTCAAAGGTCCCCTCTCACCCGACACGGCCACAGCCACCTCCAACAGACCCACCACAATCGCTACAAAACCCACGTGCGAAGAAAATAAGAGGATAGTACTTAAGCTGGCGCACGTTGCTGGTGGGAAACTGCAGAGAGTGAGGCAGACACCTCTCTTCAAGACGATCTCAACCAAAACAACCTTGTTGACGGTGCCGTCTTAGAGGGCGAGACAAACCTACTTACCTAACGGCACAGCATAAACAGGCACATTTTGTTTATTGCAAGAAACGCTTTGTTCATATTATTTTTCCTCGCACATGTTGGCCGCCGAGCAACCACCGGTAATGTAGTCCGAACATACACAGAAATCGGTCGGTTTTTAATGTACAACACACGTTATTGTTTATTACGATTACCTGACGCATGTTGGTCGCCGAGCAACGCCCAGTGACGTACAGGGTCGGGATGTCCGAACATAAACAGGTCGCTTACTTGTACGACACATCTTTAAAATAATCACCTGGCGCATGTTGGTCACCGAGCAGCCCCCCGTGATGTACTGGTTCGGGATGTCCCGGATAACCCGGTTGAGCCGGATCCACGGGTGCACCCTGACCTTCACGGAAAGGATTAGCTCGAACAGCTGGTCCTCCGGGTAAGGGTTGTAGCTGCCCTCGCGATGCCACTTGTCGATCACCGTCCACGGCACGATGCTGCACGGGTAGATCTGCTCTCGATTACGACGGCGGAACCGCAATAAGCGTTAGCGGGACACATGTTCTAGAAGCTTCACAGTCCCCCCTCATTCATTTTCGTACGCCCGCTGCTATGCTGCTTGCGCAGGACACATCTCCAAGGAGCTAGGAGCTATAAGTCAGCTGAAGAGGATATTGCTACTCGAAAATCAGTTCACCGGTGTGAAAAATGTGTCAACGTGATTATTTCTATTGTCGGTTTCCAAACAAAAAATACAGGTACCCAAACGTACACCGCTATGATACGTAAACCTACACACGACGTGCGTAGATACCTTCCACTGGTCCGCCTGCAAATCGGGGTCCCCGAGCACCTTGTCGAACATCTCCACGTCTCCCTCGACCGTAGACCCCGGAAGGTTTGGCATGAGGTGAATGTCCACCTTCGTCGTAACGACATAAAAAAAATCATTGTTGACATCATGTTTTCAACGGCATTAGAATATCATTGCTGACATCATTGCTGGTATCAGCAAAGCTACGGCAATGGTCGCCTCCACATCCTGTGTGGAAGTGGGAGCTTCTCGTTTTGCGTCAGGAACGCCATGCGAAGAATGATTAAATGTAGGCGTGCGTGCCGCAAGGAATTGACGTTGTCAAAATCCAGTGGTTTCGGTTTGCCACATAAAAAAAAGAGGATGAAGCAGCCAGACCTTTCGTTTTGACGAAACATGAGAGGGGCAGCAACAGGGTCACCACTATCCAAGTAACGTGACCTCGTCGTGCCGAGTCCACTCCTTCGTAGATGGACTTACAGGCCGCTCTTGCGGCGTGCTACTTCAACCAACCACACCCCATGATTACGGCATAGTCTCAGTTGTTTCCTTCACACCAATACCCGGTTAGCGCGAGACAACCGCTGCGGGTCGTTCCGCCCCTCTTTCCAACCTTAACCTTCAGTACCACCACAGCGGGGCGGACCGAGGTAGAGGGTCGGGCCAGATTGCCGCCAGACAATGTCAGTAAGTAGGCTTCGCAGGGCTTTTCGTAGTATGTATTATGAACATTTTGGATAAATCATGCAATCGGGGAAGTTGGGTTAGGGTTAGGGTTAGGGTTAGGGATTGGGTCTGCGTCCTCCCTTCCTGTTCTATTTCCTCGTATACTTGCTAATCGCTTGAAGGCGGTCCGATAATGTTGACGGTAGAACTTGAAGACAGACGCACGCGGCGAGGGCGTTTGTGGGTGCCTCTCATGTCGCCTCTGATGTTCCCATGCATGGTTACTCGCCTCGCTACACCCTTACAAAATGATTCAAACGCTGCTGCTGCTGCTGCTGCTGCTGCTGCTGGATTTCTTCAATCTAGGGGAGTATGATGCCGACAAAGCAGCCTGCTTGCACGTCCTTGTACCCCTCTCCAGCCCCAAGAAAAGCGGCGACGTTGGAGCTGTTACTGGCGTGCCGCTGCTGAACCGACGCAAGCATACCTTGAAGCAGTTGTCCTTGAGTAACCGTAGACACCTCATGGTGGCTTCCACGTCGTGGCCGCGGTTGATCTTCTTCAAGATCGCGTTGTCCGTGTGCTGCACCCCGATCTGCGCAGAAAACGGCACAGGCCAGAAAGTAGGCAACGCTTGTAAGATATTCGCAGCCTGGATGATTTTTGACCGCTCCGCAAGAACGTCCCGCCGGCTTTGGCGGCACAGCGTCTTTCTAGTACAGTGGTAGAACGGCAGTCTCCCTGGGGTGGTGGTGGCCCTGACGGCATGATCGGGGTTGGACTCTTGTAAGGAGATAGGTCGATCTCGACACGCAAGGGTGAGAAACAACAAGACCATCCACATCACCGCCCTTGGTGCTCTTCAAGGAGCAACGACTACCCGTCAGGTGCGAGGCTTTCGGTTGGGGAGCACCGCCACGGTTATATCGGGTAGGCGCCAGGCGCCAGGCGCCAGGCCGAGTTGGCCCGCACCATCGCGGGTACACCCACCCGCACGCCGAGATATAGGGACGTGCATCACAACAACTCAGTGACATGTACTGTACCTACCTGCAGCCGCGTGCAACCGTAGCTCCTTAGTCGGGCTATCTCGTCCAGGTCAATCACGTCCGGCCGGGTCTCCAACGTAAGGCCGATGACGCGTGTCGAGGCATCCTGGTGATTGATTGACGTTCACGACGGCGGCAGCGGCGGTGTAGCGGCGGCAAGCAGTGGTACAAAAAGGCGGCAAAGGCAGCAGCAGCAGCAGCAGCAGTGAGGCAGACTGCCAGAATCCGGTGTACGCCTTTTGTCCTACTCCTGTCCTTCTCGTTCTGAAGAGCACCGGTGTGCGAATGTGGACTTCACATGCCGCCAGGGCCTTAGCCTTAGCACCACCAAACACAACAAGACACGAACGGTTTCCTTTCGAGCGTGGGTTGTCCTACATCTGTGAAAAGAGACTACAGACCCAAGCACAAAAAAAAACATAAAAAACACACACAAGCGGTACAGGAACGACACCATTTGCCCCCTCAGCCGAGCAAACACCAATGCTTGATTCTTTCAGGATGAGCCAACCGAGCAATCTCAGCTCGCTGCTACCTGTCGAAAGAACTACATTATGTCTTCTTGCCCACAAGCAGTGGAGCTGGTACCCGCCCAAAATGGTGGCTGTCTGTGGCACCTATACCTCGTTGAGTTTGATCTCCTCCTCAAGCGTTAGCCTCTCCGGGCGCTCGTTGAAGGTCGTGTTCGCCGCGTAGAACAGATCTCGGCAAAACTCGCGCTGCAGACAAATCAGACAGACAGAAAGAAAGACGTACACACAGGAAAAAGAGACACCAGCACAATGAGCGTGTGGAAAAAAAAAACAAATCAGGGGTACAGCTATTGAAGAGCTCTCTGTTTATATCACATTCAGCCTGGTCTAAGGGACTACAAAGTACCAAATACACGGAAAAAAAATTAAGGTTACGTTTGGTCCTCCCGGCATGCAACATATCGACAAACAGCAGCAACAAGAAACACGTTAGGACCAAACCAACAACAGCGACAACGATGCCACAGCAACCGACGCTTGGCGGCGAGCGCGTCCGTCGTCCCATTCTAACCTGGTAGGATTTGGGGGTATTTACCTGGTAGGATTCGGGGTATTCAGACCACGTCCCGCCCAGCACCAGGATCTCGATCTTGTCGATGGGGTGACCGTTCGCGATGTAGGATGAAACACGGTCGCGAAACTGCAGAACGGCGTCAAAGCCTGCACACACAACATACACACACACACACAACACACAACACACAAGTGTTTTCATTGGTCAGCCGGTTAGCGCGGTCGATGCTAAGAGTAAACGCACACAGAACAGCAGCGGCGAGATTGGTTTGGACGGGTCCGGGGGGGGGTGGGGGGTTGTTCGATTGAGTGCGATATCGGGTTGGTGAGTTTGGCTTTCCGAAGGCGAGAATCTCCAGTCTTGTGTGGAGCGCTCTGCCGGTGGGTTTCCAACGGCGGCGGGGGGGGGGGGGGGGGGGGGACCCCAAATTTGGGGGGCCGGAATCTTTTTGCCTTTTGCCCCCCCCCCCCAAAAAAGGGGGGGGGGGACGCCCGGGTTTTTCCCGGGAAGGGGTTTTTTTTTCCAAAAGGGGAAACCCCCGGGGGATTTTTGGGGGCCCCCAAAAGGGGGGGCCCCCCCCCCGCAAGGGGGGTCGGCCCTTTTGGTTTTTTTTTTTTG
>FN649751.1:4837020-4899038 GCA_000310025.1 Ectocarpus siliculosus | reverse complement strand
GACCGCCATTATGGTTACCGCCAAAAAAAAAAAACGAGGTAAAAAAAAAAAACGGTAACCTGGTTGCCGAGTTCACGAAGTGAAATTGGCTTGTTTTACAACGTCGTTGCCAAGCGACGAAAACCCAATCCCGATGGCAAACACCGAGTGGGGGGCTTGTTTTACAACGTCGTTGCCAAGCGACGAAAACCCAAACCCCGATGGCAAACACCGGGGGCGGCGGCGGCGGGGGGGAGGGGGGGGGGTAGCAAGACACCTGGCGCCCCAAATACATCACGGCGTCAGCACCCTTCTCTTCTTCTTGTGAGGTTGAGTGGGACAGGTTCTCGTTCGAGCTGCGCCACGGATACACAAGAGCCCCCAAACAGGCAAGCTCTCGGGGATGAACTCTCTCTCTCTCTCTCTCTCTCTCTCTCTCTCTCTCTCTCGCGTCCACGCTCCCGCCGGACTCACCGCAGCGGTTAGCCCTGCGAACGCCGGGCTCGTCGTGCAGGTAGCTCCTAGGCTGTGGGACGAAGTTGTTTCCCTCGTGGGCGGGCTCGTTGGGGCAGTAGTAGCAGTTGTGCTTGCACGAGAACCGCTGCACCTTGCGCTTGGCCGGCCTTCCCCCAGCACCCGGAACGTCGTACTCCGGGTAGGGGGAGGTGAGCACGGTCACGATGAGGACGCCGCTAAGGCTGCGCACGTGCTTGCTCACGAGGGCCTTCTCGAGGGCGTCGTTCCGGACCTGCGGCGGCGGCGGTGGCCAAGGCCGAGGCGATTGGGTGCTATGTCTCAACTTTCACGCGCACGGTAGTCACCCTTATCATAGATCTTGTCATGATATATATTCTCCCTATGCTTGTTTCTGTCCACCGGGTGGCCCGGTGTGTGGAATCATGATCATGCATGCCGTAGTCGTTTGGCTGCAGAACGGCGCACAGGGAGTGGGACACTCTTTGGTTTGGTGCGGGGGAGGGACGATCATTTCTGTCGATGAACGGGACTTCGAACTACGTGGGGGAGGGTTCCTCAAATCCTGCTGCTTGTCTGTGTCATAAACAACTGACCTCGAAATGGAGCATCGTTTCCACACAAAGAAACACTCGTATCATTCTGCTCACTGCACGTTACGCCTCCAAGAACAGATACACCGACATGGGAAAAACGTCACATCGATCCTGATACATGGTGCAGAGTTGCAGAGTTGCAACACGCTTAGAGAGGCATGGCGCGAACGTCATGCGTCGTGCCTTGCAATGTGGCAGACACAACCGCCTCGCATAATCAGACCGCCCCCCGGACGAGGCAAAACGTTGGTACCATATTCTGCTGCCGTACGAGCGAGCGAGCGATCGCGGCGGTGCTGCGTCGATCAAGCTACCATCCACAGCGTGGGGTGACGCTGCGCTTACATTTTACGTGTGCACGCCCGGTAATTTCACACACGTCTTCACGGGCCCCGCACACAAACGCGCTACAGTAGCACACGAGCGAAGCAGCGGCAGAATCACACGCAAAGGCAATTATTTAGTAAGAACATTGAGCCCGTGACACCTGATCGTGAGGCACGCGCCCCGCATAGCAGCAGTCTCGGTGGGGGCATCACGTACAAAAAAAAAAAAATGCTGTGCGAGGAGGCGGAGGAGGAGGACGAAGAGAAGGAGGTCTCTGGGTGTCCTTACCTCCTGGGCCATGTAGAGGTGGTACACAACGTTCTTCTTGGGCACAAACTTTTCCTTACGCCGGAAAATGATGAAACGCTTCTCGATCTCCTTCCAGCTCCGGAGGGGAAGGATCTCGTTGAGAAGCTCCTTCAGCGCCGGCATGCGCGACTGTTGTTTCGAGCGCGACGAGGCAGTCAGCAGTGTCGGGTCCACACCAGGTGTGGAAAAAGAAGGTGTTGTTCATGCCTGCTGTAACGCATGAATAGCACACAGAATAGCGTCCTTGGGGGGGTAGGTATCATGTCGCCCAGCGGCCCCTTGATTGAGCTGTGAGGTCTGGGCCGGTCATGTCTGCTGGACTGCGGTAGGTTGTAGGCACTGTATCGAACGTGTTAGAAAGGCTTACCCATTAGACTACTCAGTCAGCGCTGACTGAGCAGTCTAATGGGTAAGCCTTTCTAACAGAACGCACGATTCCTAAGATGAATGCGAAGACATCGACACCAACGGGAAGAAAAAACATGATATAATAGATAACAAACTCTGGACCGCAAGTCAAAACGACGGCCACAACAAGGTAAAAAAAGAAAGAATAGCAGCCGCAGCAGTAACCCAGCGAGAACCGATAGTGGGTGGCAGAAAGACGACCAGCAGAAGCTGTCACCGCCTCAAGGAAACGCAACACCCAACGAAATCTTCCGCTGTGTCGTGCATCGATTGCTTCGAAGCTCAACCTTCGGGGGGTAACTAATCTCTTAGAGTGCCGAGGTACTTGCAACGTAGGGATGATTGTGGGCGTTCGCGATGCATCTACGGTGGTCCATGTGAAACGCTTAGTCCGGTTGTATCATGAATCATGACATAATGACCTCACGGCCACGGCTCGGTACGCTTGGCCAGCATCAGTTCCTACATTCAAAATTCTACGATTTTCTCTGTAAAATCGGTAACATTTCTGCACAGAAAGACACACGTGCAACCCCACACGCCATAGACGCGTACAACAACCCCTCAGCGTATGCATGCGCGGTGCTCACGAAGGCATTTTCGTGTTTTCGTGGTGCTTGATTGTTTTTTTGCGCCGCTCCATGCTGGTCGGGCCTCGCGCATGGCTGTATGATACGTAAAATACAGTCTAGCGGACACGAAAAACAACTTGTGGTTTGTGAATCTACTGCAAACCAACCTTTGTCCATTGTAGAATTCTAAGCCGGACAATGTAAGCACATCAATATCGCTCGTGTTAGAAGTGTTAAGAGTGGAGTTGGGTTGGTACGGCGTTGTCAATAGTGCTACAGCCGTTTGGCGGCGTGCTGCACGGGTTGGTGGTGTCGTATCAGCCGCAGCAGCAACATCAACTGCATGTCATTGACGGACGACGCTGTAAAGTCTTAGTTCTTCCAGAGAGACCCATGCATATGAAGTGGGACATGTGCTCAGCAACACCAAAAGACCCAAAGCAGCAGAGTGGTTTCAATTTCTCCAAGGCTAGCAGCAACAGCTGCTGCTGTCACCGCCGAGTGCACCTGCTGCTGTTGTGTGATCTGTTGGCTCACGTGCGGCGAGATTTTACTCCACAGCAATCTACTCCACATGCCAACTAATATCCATCCGTCAATTATATTTCACACGCTGGTACCTCATGATCGGCATCGTACACCAGGCTCTCGATGTCGGGCGAGGCGCTATGCCTGACTTCCTCTGTCACTTGGGGAGGTGCCATCGCGGAAGCTGAAGCAGAGTGAGTGAAGCCACAACAATGCAGCGGCCGCTCCGCAAAAGGGCACCGCGAAGTAGATCATAGTTGCGCTATGTACCCCCCAGCACAACGCACTCTAGAGGGCCACCAACCGAACGCACTCATCTGCTGCTTTCTGCGTGCAGCAGTCACTCGGCTCTCTCTGTACTTCCTAGTGTTGTCGACACACACGTGGCGCGTACGTCGACGCCCCCACGCCCCCCTCCCCCCTCCCCCCCCCGCGCTTCTCTGCTCATGGCTACCACCATGGCTCGACCACCCTTCCACGACCAGAAGACCGGGGTTCGATATGACTGCAACAACCCGGACCACGCCGGTTGGTTACGGAAGGAGAGCGTCTGGCTCAAGGACTGGCGACCTAGATTCTTCGTGCTCAAGGGGAGCAACCTCTTCTTCGCCAAGGTGTGATTTGCAGCAGCTAGGGTGGTAGAGTGCGGTCCGCTGTTCAACGGCGGTGTTGTCGAAGGCTTTCGTGTGCAACAGGCGGTCTATTATTTTTCAGTGATTCGATTTTGGTCACGTCTTGGGGGAGTCAACAGCAGTAGCAGCGACGTCGGCGATTGTATTGTTTCGAGAGAAGGACAAACGGCTGTGAGCACGAAAGGATCGATGGTATGCATACCTTGGAACATTTTACCCTCATGTGTGTACCACAGTAATGTAGTTTCGGCGCTCCTCCCCGTGGCTTTGCTTTGTCGTGATGTCGATGTGTGCGTTTTGACCTCGGTAGACAAAGCGACACGCGCAAAATTTCCACCGAAAATGTTCGGGAGAGAGCATGCATGCTCAATACTGCTGCTGCTTGTAGTACATAAACACGTATACCGTCCTCTAGATAGGATTCGGCACCCGTGATGATGATTGCAGATCGATGGGTTCTCTTACTTACGTCCACGCAGCAGCAACAACAGCCATGTTACCCGTATTGTAGCTCAGGGAGCGCTGTGGACACGAAATGGTCGAGACCGCAAACGTAACACAACAATATATAAATACGGTAACCTCTCAGAAGGACATAATCATCTGTGAGGTCATTTATGCTTTGGTGTTGGCGGTCTCGACCATTTTTTGTCTCCATACTACTGCTGTAGCGCAGTGGTAGGTAACATCTACATTGCAGTGCCCGCTTATTTGTGGAGCAAAAAATTTGTGGTTTTCGTCTGGCGCTTGCCACGAGATATTAACTCTTCGACAACCAGTCTGTCCTGTTCAAACCGTTCCGTTCTCGATTCCAGATGCGCATCGCCTACACCAAGACGTACAACAGTCTACGTAAATATATGTTTCATGTTTTCTGAAAGCACCACGTGCCACACGAAAACTCTGGCTGCCGTCCCTCTTGGTCACGTTTTTAGTCGGAGTACGAGACGCCGCACGGGAGAATCGACCTGAGCTCGTGCATGACGGTCAAGTCGGCGGAGCAGAAGACCAGCAAGCGAAACGCCCTCGAGGTTTCCACCCACGAAACAACGTACTTCATGTACGCCAACACCGAGAAGGTATTATGTAGCGGCTGCTGTGCATATGTGTAACTTAACTTTGAACGTTGGGAGATCGGATAATCGGGATTGTTTCTTGTTTCATGTATTTTGACTCGTTCGAGTTTTTACCGAAGTCATCTGCAATGGAACGGAGGCCATGAAAGCAATCGCACGCGTTCTCCTTGGCCTGAAATTAGATCAACATGCGACCTACCGGTACAGTTGCACCACAGAGCTCAGTTTGTCGGTGATGTTTCGCCCTTATGTCAAACTCATGTACCGACAGACCGCCGTGCTGCCCGAAGCAGTATTTTAGTCTCGTGTGCGTGGACTACAGGGTGTTGGTCTCGATCCCCAAAAGAGAACCTGCTTCTGACCCCGGTCCAGCACCTGGTCGTGGACGTAGATAGTGTAGCCCTTGTTCGTTTCAGAAAAAGGATGTTCCGTGAAAGGTTTTCATCTTGCCTGCTTTTGAAGTGCATGTAGCATACCACATACCAACAGCGTGCTGTGCTGTTGCCGCCTCTGACAGGAGAAGGACGATTGGATAGGGGCCATCGGCAGGGCAATAGTTCAGGCGTCGAGCACGTACCAGGGCGACAACAACAACGGCGATTCCGATTCCGACGACGAGTACGACTACCGCTGACGGTGCTCTCAGCTCTCGTATACCGTGCGGGGGGAGACAAGGAGAGAGCCCGGGGGCGGGGGAGGGGTTTCAACAGAGGCGACGATGCCATAAAAAGAGACGTCGGGACCCACTGCTGTATTCAGGCCGCGGCAGAGGGAATGAAACGGGCGGGGCGAGAGGAGCACGGGGGACTGCGAAGCTTAATGAGGGCGTAAAAGGACGAAGAAGGCGGCGGCAGACGCGGCGCGATGATGTGACTCTCCGTCGTACCCGGCTCGTGGCCTGCCGTCACCAAGCAATAGCTAGTGGATGAGCAGCAACGTCGTGAGGGGAACCATCAAGGATGTATAGTATAGACCCGGGCCGTGTTCTGTTTTTGCCCAGAACACGCGCTTGGTACACGCAGCTACCAGGGGCGGTCGGTACAGGGCACCTGGGGGGCTGGAGGCACAAGCACCAGATATCACATCGCCTGGACCGATTGTCAGAGCTCGATTACTCCACGACGAAAAAAGGACAAAACAAACCAGACGGTACGTTTTCGGGTGGTGGTGCTCGACACGAATTGGCACACACGTAGCGTCGTAAGTAACGCGTGCGCTGCCGTAGGTACGACGATTGGTTGCTTCTTGTGAAAGGACAACTCGTAGGCCATGCCCTGCGGCATGGATTTTTGCAGAGAGAGAGAGAGAGAGAGAGAGTAGGTGTAATGTGTGGACGTCGCTTTTTGTTCCACATCCCGTAGAGCAGGCACTCGCTTGCATCCTTGGCAAGCAGAATGATGGGACGGGATGCGAAGACATGTATATTCAGTTAAAAGAGAGGAGTGCTCGGGATGGCGAGGGGCGAACGCGGGTCTCGCGTTCGGTAAGTAAGGCGGGGCTTGCAGGATAGTTGGGGTCAGCAGCGTCCGGGGGATGGATGGTGCCGGAGACTGGGGCGCGTTGGTTGTATGTGTGTGGTAGGTGTTTTGGGAATCGCTAGAAGTTCGTCTGGCCGTGAAGGGATGGAGATTGTGGCTGCGGGATGTGGGGAGTGAAAGGCCCATCTGTGTGTCGTGTTGTTGAGTTTTCAACCTGTGACACACCCAGACCAAGTGCTTTGTCTGACCATCCGTGTAACGACAGGCAGCAGAGTGTCACGGTTCGAAAGGGTTCTTAGCCCCTTCCCATCTGGCGAGAGTGTTCTGGACATGTGTTTATATGTTTCAAGAGACAGCGGTTGATCTACACTCGCCAGTTCGGTATGATGAGTTGTGGCCGTTTTGTTGGCTTTTTTCCCCCTGTGTAGCGGCGGTCTCTCGTTCTTGATTTTCCGTTCCGGAAGTGAGGTCATAGATCGTAGAAGGGGACAGCAGCAGTATCTAAACGCGATATGAGGGTGAAACGTCAAGAACCCTGAAACGTCGGGGGGATGGGGCATTTTCAACTCGTACCCTTTTCCCGGGCATGACATTGAAACTTTTGCATTGCTCTAGCAAACAAGGCCTGCCTGTGAATGTCAGCGCGTGGGCACGTGCTCAATATTTTCTCAGATTGTCCTGTCGGAGACAAGCCAACAAGATAAATCCCAATAATGTGAGCGATGGCGAGTAAAGATAACATTCCTAGCGAGGGAAAACCTACCGCAGCAAGCCGAGGCGGCCCGTACCACGACTGGGACACGCGTGGAGCCTTCCACGGGCAGCGCGCTTCACTGCCGCGTTTGACTGTAGATGAGAGCACACCTGCAGTATGTCCGCGCGCATTACGCCATCTTCCAGATAGACTCCAAGGCTTCACACAAACAAACCAATTTTTGCGCCCAAAAGCTATTAGCGATAGAGTCGTACTTCAAGACAACCCAAACACTTGCTCAACATCAGCACTAGTTCGCGGCATGTCACCCACCCCCAGGGTCAAGTTAAGTCGCACAGAGCCGACCGCAGCAACAAAAAATTGAGGCCTACTGCTCATGAACGGCGGTGCGGTAACGGCCCGCCCTGCACGTGTCGAACACGTGCTCCGGAAGACTGTCCGACTTGGCATGCACCTTCGCCACCTCCATCGTGTCCAACGGCTCTGCAACAATACCAGACGCCAGGAGAGACCAAAGAAACGCACGGACACGCGAGAACATATTATATGTCGGTCAAGAGCGAGGCTTGCGTGCGTGTCTGCGCCCACGCTTGTGTTCCAAAATTTACTACCATCGACCGCGCTAGCTAACCGGCTGACCAACCGGAAGACGCCAGTTTGAGTGCGGCTACAGAGGGTAATTCGTGTTTGTGTGTGAGTGAATCGTACGCTCACGATTGCAGTTCGTGCGTTTCGGCAGGACACACAAACACGGCAAGACGCGGGTTAAAAGAGTCGTTCTTGCAGTACCCCCCCCCCTGCCAGCCTATTCGTTCCCTCTACGTTCCGTCCAACACGGATCGGGTCGGGGGTCGCTTCTTACCGTTGACGACCTCTTCTACCCTGGCGTAGTGCTTCAACACGCGCAAGAATTCGCGCCTGGTGTACGGCTCGACCGGAATCTGGCACACGAGTCGGTGCGATGAGGAAGACAAAAAAGACGGATGCAATAACTATTTTCAGGACACGAAGGATGTGAAAGGGCGTTTGTTTCTACCATTTCTCTCCCCTTGTCTGCATACTTTCGTCTCCCATCTGAGAAGGCGATGCGCGAGGCATCCTCGAAAAACAAAAATGGACCCAGCTCATTTTCTCTATTGGATTATTGCGTTGTGTCCTCTAGGGCAGGTAGGCTGTGGGAACACGGAAGGCATCCGCGTCCCCAACGTTCGGGTGCTAGAAGGCACCGAGCAGACATCGGAACAGTTTGTCATGTGAAGACAAGAACAAGCGAGAGCGCATGCTCTTAGGTACCGAGCAGACATCGGAACCGTTTATCAATGTGAAGACACCGCCAAGAAAAAAACAGCAAAAAAAAAAAAAGAAGCTGGTTAAGAGTGCCAGGTTGGTGGCTCGGGAAGACGGGGGTTCGAACCCCCCTGCCCGTCCTCGCCAGAAGTTTAGTTGTTTCATGCGTTGGGATGCAAATCCAAAAATGAGGGTTTGGATCCCTCTCCAGTCTTGGTTTGCAAACCCAAAACTCGAGCCCAAAAATGAGGGTTCAAATCCCTCTCCAGCCTTGTTCAACAGAACAACAACAACAACAACAGTTTTCAACTGCAACAACCCCTTACCGACACGGCTTGCGCCAGCCGGCCCGCGGTGGCTTCGAACGGGACCCACTTCTTGTTCTTCCTTAGCCTCTTCAACGGAGGGTACCTCCCGGACACGGCGCAAACCACGATGCCGTTCGCCGGCGGTGGCGGCAGGCAAGCCGCCCCGGTCTCCGGGCTCATCCAGGCCACCCCCCCCGCCTCTGCAGGAGTTCTCTTTCTCTCGGCGACCACCTCCGGGTTGGCAAGGGCCGCCACCGAGTCGTCCGCGAAGGCCAGGCCAGTGCCGGTCGAGACCAAAGGCGGCAGGAGCGGCAGGGTTGCCGTGAGGTGCGGCGCTTCCAGCTGTGTCCGTTGGTTTTGTTAGAGGGAGGGGTAGGGAGGAGGGAGGAGGGAGGAGGGGGGGATGATTTGAAAACGGCCCCTCGGAAGGTCAACGTACTTCCACATTTGGCAGTCCTCAACACCTAAACGCAGCAAATGTCAAGAGGGCTCATTCTTGCAAGTGCGAATGTCTCGCCAACAGCGGGTGCACGCCGAGCCACTCCGCAGGACGAAAATGACGTGCATGGTGGGCACTCGACACGCAGCAAAAAAGCAGCGCCAACAAGCTTTCATCGCAGCCTTCCTGCGACAGGCAACCCCGTGCCCACTCCCCTCCCGATACCCGCGACACTGCAGCACTCGCCTTGTTGTCCCCGTAGTGCCATTGGGACATCTGGAAGAGCTCGTTGTACTCGTCGATGGCGAGCATCACCTTCGCCTCCGTGGTCGCCAGCAACTCCCTCATCACGTCGTAGTGAGCCGTCCCCGCGTGTTCCTGTGTCGAAACACAAAAATGCACAGCTCGATGTGGTGTGCAATATGGGGGCAGGCTCCGAAACACACAACTTCAAACCACACAGAAGTCACGAAAACCTGAGCAAGGCAGTCTCGACGAGATGAAAACAAACGAGGCGGTTAGCAACAATAAGCGGCATGGGAGAAGCGGGCCTAAGCATCCACACCGAAACGCTGAACCACAAGACTACGAGACAGGATCCCCCGCAAGACAAAACGACCGTAGTGGAGCAGGGAGGGCCGCGGGAGCAAACCTCTCCGTACACACAGGGGATCCCAACGGCATGTGCGGCCAAGAGAGGCAGCACATCCGCGTGGTCGCAAACAACCATGACACGCCACACGCGCGTTGGCCCCATCCGTTGCAACCAACACATGAGGATCCCCCCCCCCCCCCCTCGCGTTCTCCACATGACTCTTACTTGGTCAGCCAGACCCATGTCCATCACGTCCAGCAGCGTCTTGGCGCCCTCGTGCCGGCCGAGCACCTGTACACACAGTGCGAGAGGCACGAAAAAAAACTGAGGACAGGCTCTCGAGGGGATGTGGACTCTGAGAAAGGAAACCCCTATTTGAAACCGGCAACCTCGAGAAGACAAAGAGGAAGATGTCGTAGCGGGATCGCTTTCGGTTTCCACTACAGAGCGGGGCGAAGATGTAGACAGACATTCGCCCTAAAGCGTGTTGGAACTCCTCTGGATGAACCACGGGGGAACGAGAAACAGACGAAGAGGGGAAAATGTCGTGCTCAGGGCCGGGGACAAAAGGCCATCACCAACTGACCCGCGCGGGACAGCGGCAAGGGCGAGTTGGCGGCGGGTCTCCCCACGCCACGCCATCTTACCCTAGGGGAAAACGGGGACGACGATCAGCAACGAAACACTGACGCACGAAACGGTACCTCGGGGTCCTTGATGCTGATGTTCTTGAGCTGGTCGCCGTGAGCTTCCCGAAGAGTCTTGAGCCTCTTCATAGACTGCAAGACAGGCAGGCAGGCGGGGGGGAACGGAGCTTGGGATGGGGGGGTGCCGTCGTTGGTTGGAATGGGGTGTGCACGACAAACCTTCGACAACTAGACTAGGGTTGGGGTTAGGGATTGGGTAGGGTTAGGGTTAGGGTTAGGGTTAGGGTTAGCAAAAACAAAAGGGGAGTGTGCCGATTGACCGAAAGAAGCGATGACGCCCGACAGTCAAGATTGCGAAAGAGTCTCTACAACGCCAACCGAACACCAAAACAGTTATCAGAGACTGAACGACCTCTTTTCGACGCGATCACCCACGCTTTCGACCCCCCGTCAAGTAGGGCTGGGATTACCAAAACGCGACACTCCTGTGCCCCATCTCCGAGACCGCTTGCCGCACCCTTGGCAAACACATTCCTCACAACCAGAGGACGGGGCTCCACAAAACATAACATAGGCTATCTTAAAAACACCCCGACAACTGAAGGCCGGCCGGCAAAATAGTTCCAAACACGGTTAAGTACAAGAGGCGAAAGAGCAGCACCGACTCGCCTGGACTGGAAGGTCGTACAACCCTTCCAGGACAGGGGACGGCTGGCAGTAGATCCCCTTCTGGACCAGGTTCCTCCCATCCGGCACGAAGAGAACGATCCATCCTGTCGACCTGTGCCGACAAGGAACGGCCAGCACGGGGCACTCGTTGTCCCAGTAATAGCAGGTAGGTGCGTAGAGGGAAAATACTCTGCTAACAAAGGGAACTCTTCCACTCTTTCACGAACAGGGTAACCCACGCAGAAGAAATGAACAAGAGCGTTTGTTTTCGAGCCCAACGTAGCCGTCATGAGTCAATTCTTTGTGTGCGAGACTGACGCAATTCTCGTGTGCGAGCTTTGCGGTTCGTTGGAGACGATGGCCATAGGACTACATCTCTAATGTTGTCGGTACGTAGCTCGAAGACATCTGCATGACCAACGAACCCACCAGTGCGCCAGGAGCGTGAGTACGAGGAAGGGACGAAAACAGCGAGAGAGAGAGAGAGAGGGTGGCACGTGCACCTCTAGCATAAAATGCTTGCCCTTCACAAAGTCTCGAGTGCTTAGAGCGCAATCCTGCGACCATCCAGATGTAAGCCCGCTCTGCCTTGCGCCCGTTTCTATACCTACACTCGCAGCTGCGGTACGTCACAGCCAGCTCGCGGTAACAAGCACCATGTGGCGCGACAATAGCGAGTGCAGATACCCCAAACAAACCTTACCTGGCGTGGAGGACGGCATGATCGAGGACGCAGCTCTTGCCGGAGCCCCGCCGCCCAGTCAAGAGGTACGAGCGCTACGTTATTATCAGACAGCAGCCGCACGCACATGCGGAAAGGTCAGCGGTGGCGTGGTGACTGGCGGGGCGACGTGCACATGTTTGCTCCCTTCGTGCAGCTGCAGTAGACGCCACGTCAGCGACCGCGCGCGGGGGTGTCAAGGCCGTGGCTGGGACGCGCGCTGGCAACCAATAAGCGGCAATCTTGACAATTTTTTCACGCGCGCGCTCCGATTTGGTGATTACTGCTACGAACAAAAATGTTCCCGCCGACATCACCAACTCCACGGACGCACCTGACCAGGCTGAATCACCACGCGTCGAACGCCCTTGAGCGGTTTTCGCTTCGACTCCGCCAAAGCCTTCATCTCCTCCCACACCGGCCCGCTCCCGAGGACCTTCTTGTCCTCCCCTCCCTTCCCCTCCTCCTGCTCCGGCCCTTCCCCGCCCGCAGCCGCCGCCGCCGCCGCGGCCCTGGCCGCCGCCTTAACCGCTTCGGCCGCCGCCGCCGCCGCCGCCGCCCCCTCCGCGGCCGCTGCCGTCACATCCCCGATGATGTCATCATCATCGCCGTCGTGGTCCTGATCCTCACCGTCTGGCGATGCCGCCGCCGCCGCCGCCGTTGCCGCGTCTGCTTTAGACCCACCGCCGTCCTGCTGGCTACCGTACTGCCTCGCCTCGCTAACCTTGCGCCAGTTCTCGCTGGAGGTGCCCTCGATGCCGAACGGCGGCGCCGCCCCCCCGTCTTCTGGCGCGAAGGCGTCGAGGGAGTGGATCAGCGCGTCCGCAGCCTCGCGGCGGAGGAGCGCTGTGGACGTGCCGCCGGCCATCGCCCGCTCCAGGGCGCCCTGCCCGCCGCCGGCGAGGCCCTCCGGGAAGATGGTCTCCGCTTCCGCTAGCCGGAGGTCGAAGAAGTCCTCGTACTGTAGGGGTCATTTACGTGATGAGAATACGAAGGGAGGAAGCGCGACGGCGAGTGTGTGAGAAAGGGGCCAACGGAAAGGCCGGCTCAATTAAAAAGAAGCGCTTACACCTTGATGGGAGCGCGTGCGGGTGCGCGCAAACAAATGCCGCGAGCGAATGACGCGCACGGTTGCCGAAGCACCAGCAGGCCGACGGCTTCATCTTTGCACGGACGGCTGCTACCCAGCAGAGTAGGGTGGGACTGGACTGCTCCCTGTTGTGCTATGAGATGGAGCGTTGCCGTGAAACGCATGTGCCGCTGGAACTGCGAATCGCCCGCGCGCTCTCGTCTTGCGGCTGCTCGATGTGCAATCGCTCGCATACGTGCCAGTCACTGCTGCTGCGCCCGAATGCAAACACCGCAGCGTCCGCGCCGTAGGCTACTGCTGTACAACGTCGGCGGCGGTCAGACGTCACCAGCCTCGTTCCCGGTTTGGCTTACCCGCGACAGCAGGAATTACGCCGCACACAAACCCTTCTTGGGCACACTCTAAGGTGGAAACTGCTGAATAGGTGCTAGACCATTTGCCGTGCTTGTTGCCACGCCGTCCTCGAGTGCACTGGGTTGGGTCGCTTCGGCGCGCAACCGATGCATACCAAGGTGGCCTAGGCCCCTCTTTACATATGGCACCCAGCGCACTCCGACCGAATGGACGCCGAAAAACTTTTGCAGACAAAACGCTACACACCGTAACACACCTTATCCCCATCGTCCAGCCTAGCGAGCCTGTCGTCGTTGTTTCCCCCATCAAACGTCTTTCGCCCGGGTTTGCTGCCGCTGCTGCTGCTGCTGCTGTGGCCCGGGTCCGAGTCCTGCGCAGCACCTTCCTCGGGAGCAGGCCTGGTTGCTGTAGTCGACGAGAACAGAGCCTTGCCGCAACTACCGCTGTCTCTTCTCCCCAGGAAAATCGACGACGCGGGGTACTGGTGTCTATGAGCGGGAGGGCGAAACCCTAAGGGAGCACTGCTGCTGCTGCCGCTGGCGCTGCCCTTGAGAGCAGTGCTGCGTGAAGAGGAGGAGGAGAGGCGGGCCAGCAACCGCACACCGCTGATGGAGCTCTGCAGTTGGTCGTGCACGAGCTGAGCCCTACATGAATGGCCCCGGGCCCGAATCAACCCAAACCTAGTCGCCATGGCTGCCGGGCTTGCTCTTGCACGCACTGCTACCGCTCCGCGCAAGCTTAGCTCCGGTGAGCTCCTGTGTTGGCTGCCCTCGGGTTCACCAGTGGGGGATCTCCGGTTGGAGAGCGAAAATGAGTACAAGTAGGGGGACCGATAACACGAATCGTTCCGCGTCGCCCCCAGTCCTGAGCTGATGAGACCTGAGCAGAGACGAGTTGCAACCAGGGCACGCGGAACATTTACTATCTCGCCTGCTGTGGTGACAGGGGTGTGCGACAGTAGGGGAGTTTGTGCACAAAATACACACCAGAGTGTTTATCAGCACTTGGTGGTGAAGTTTTTGCGTTGTTCGCGGAGTGGAGGGCTGGAGGCTCAACAGCTGCACAGCAGCAGTAACGACTTAAGGAGACAGAAGCAGCAGGCAGCAGGGGTAGCAACCAACATGTCGATTGCCCCCGTCTCGCAGTTCTTCATCCTGTCGCCGCGTGGAGACACCATCATTTCCAAGGACTACCGCGGCGATGCAGTTGCGGGCACGACGGACACCTTCTTCCGAAAGGCAAGCCGAAACACAACTCTTGTCCGTATTGAAAATGTGTCGGCGGAGAGATAAAACATCTTCCTCGCCATGGAGTACGGAGCGGCAGGCACTGCTTATATAATCAGTAGATCAGTAGCAGGCGTGCCTTCCAGCAGTACATGCAGTCGCTTTGGGTACGCCGTACTGCAAGGCTAGATGGCAGTGGAGGCCCGCAACTGCTGTGGATGAAGTTGTTCCAGGTTAATGCTGCCCAACACCATTGCCTCATTTCAGCTTTGGCAACCGACCGACCAACGCTAGGGCAGACCGCATACAGCAATACCGACCTCAACGAAGTACAACGACTGCAGCGCACATGGGTCGGATGTCGTCGAGCATGTTGTGCTCTTGGTGGTTTGGGAGTCTTGTACAGCAGTTGTTCCCTTGCCATCATTCAAGAGTGACGGGCGCAGGCGGGAAACGGCTTGCAGTTTTACCGCACCGCACGGAGAGGGCGGCCATTGCCACGACGAAGTTACGCACGCTGCCGCATCTTGTAGATGATCCCAACAACAATCACGCCATGTATAGGAGACGTTGTCTCCGTAGTCATGGCGACAGCAGAACCAGCGTTGTGGTTTTCACGTCGCTTGTGTTAAACGTGCGCTACCCTGTTGTTGTTTTCGCGGTATCGCACAGGTAAAGTTCTGGGAAAGCGGAGACCCGCCGCCGTGCTTCACCATCGACGGCGTCAACTACATCTACGTCCGCAAGAACGGCCTCCTGTTTGCGGTGTCGACCCAGTGGAACGTGTCTCCAAGCATGTTCCTCGAGCTCCTCAACCGCCTGGCCAAGGTTTTCAAGGATTACTGTGGCGTCCTGTCGGAGGTGCGCGTTGGTTGGCTTGGACGTTTTTTCATGGAGGCAGGGGGGAAATGGCTTGATCACATTATGTAAGTCTTAGATGAGGGTGTATGGACGGAAATGGTATAACAGATGGTTCGGTTCGCGGCTTTGCTTGCTGCCGATGTTCTTCTGATTATCTCGGCCGACGTACCCCCCCCCCCCAGGAAGCTATCCGAAAAAACTTCATCCTGGTGTACGAGCTGCTGGACGAAACCTTGGACTACGGGTACCCACAGGGCACCAGCACCGAGACGCTTCGGAATCACGTCCGGAATGAGCCGATCTTGGTAGATTCCGTCAAGTCCATGCGGCTCCCTTCAGTGAGTGCCACTCGCTCACGGTGCAGTCCGCTCGCTGTTCTTCCCCCAGCGCTTGAATCTGTGTGTTCCGAGAGCTGTGGCAACGAAATGCCAGGCATGTGTATTATCGAATGTTCTGCGAAGGACTGAAGACGGCCCCGGGACCTTCTTGTCGTTCCAAGGAAATTTGCGGGGACCGCACCAGCACGAGAACACGTCTAGCCCCCTCAAATTGTTGGCTTTGATTTTGAGTATTGCATGTGCAACGATGACAAAATCCCCTTTGCCACGCAGGCCCTCAAGACGAAGACAGCGCCGTCATCGTCTATACAGAAGCCCGTGTCGGGGAGTGGGCAAAAGAACGGGTCTCAAAGGAACGAGATATTCGTCGACATCCTCGAGAGGTTTGTGTTGAGCGCGGTTGATAACCGGTGTGATACGTCCCTCTTTTTGCGAGCATTCGCGGGCATGTTTTGGTGGGTGGTGTTGTTACCGTATTTGTTGCACCAGCTTGTCTTGTTTTCTTCACATTTTTGAAAATCTGCCATGTTTGGCTTCGGGGTTGGTTGTGTCGGAAGGCAAACCCTGGAGCGCATTGGGCAAGTGTGGGATGCTGGCCATGGCGGCTTGTCTGTGTTATCGCTGTGCACTGCTGTGCGTGGCTCGCGCTGCTGCAAACACACCATTGTACATCGGCAGAGTTCTATGCTCACAAGGAATGTTCCTACTGATTGCGACACACGTGGCACGTACGTCTGGTTTCTCCCACACGCAAAACGATGAACACATCTGCGCCCGCGGGCGTAACTGCCTCTGGGGGCGGTCTTCGATTGTTACAGATTAAGCGTCCTGTTCAGCCAAAGCGGCCAGGTGGTCAACAGCTCCATCGACGGGTGTATACAGATGAAGAGCTACCTCAGCGGTGAGTGGTGGGTACTGCTGCGGTCGGCAAGCACCCCCGGCACGATAGATAAGACCCTTTCGGTGACCTCCTTTTTTTTTTTTTCGAGATCTACGTGCGATCTCCCGACACCGCCGATGCGACTTGCCAGAAGCATTCATCCACGCAAATCGTATTGTATTTATTTCGTACAACTCAACACGAGAGCGCTTGGACGTCACGCCCCGAGTCACTGCGGGTGGTCAAAAGGCTCCCGCATCGGGAAGATGTGACGCAGTCGATAAACACCACCTTGTACTATAGTACGTTCTCACGGCCGGTCTCTTCTTCGATACCGGCACGGAGACGCTAGCTTTGCCTCTAAATTTAGCACTTTGATTTCTGGCTCTGTTGATGACGTCGAGTGCCGTTTATGTCGAGAATTCTTATTGAAGTGCACGTCCTACCGAATGTAGCGGCTGTGGCATAGTCGATGGTGCTGTTTGGTTCCGGAGGGCCTTGACGTGTGGAACAATGTCCCCAACGATTCGTGATTTTTGTCGCGTTTTCTCTCCAGGAAACCCGGAGCTCCGATTGGCCTTGAACGAGGACCTTGTGGTGGGGAAAGCGAACGCGGGATCGAGCTTCGGGTCGGTGGTGTTGGACGTGAGTCACTCCAATATTCTTATTCCTTGTTCCCTTGTTGGCCGCTTTGCATGAAGAGAAGAATCGTCGAGGGACATCTCGAGGAAGAGCCGGAGCGTCGGTTGTGCGAACAACATGAACCGGGGTTGTCGTGGGCAACGTCGCTTTCTTTTCGCCAGCAGTGGTGGAAAACAGCGTTGGTTATTGGCGGTAGGTTATCGTGAGGTATCGAGCTGGCCACTCGTACATAGGGAGTACGCATGTCTTGCGGCATATTTCCTGCAGCAACCTTGCTGACGTCGCGGGCTCCAACTTAACTGTCGACGCGCGGTCAAACGCAAAGGGGGATAAATACAGAGGGGCGGTGGTCGCTCGCCAGCGGTCTTTGCTAACGCTAACGCAAGGTGCACGAAACCCCGCTACTGCCTTGCTGCCGTTCCTTTTTTCCGTGTCTCCGCCGTCGCGAAGGACTGCAACTTCCACGAATGCGCCAAGCTTGACGAGTTCGAGTCGATGCGGCAGCTGAGCTTCACCCCTCCGGACGGAGAGTTCGTGCTGCTCAACTACCGCATGAACGCCGAGTTCCGGTGCCCGTTCCGCCTGTTCCCGAGCATCGGCGACATAGACCCTTACAGGTACATTTGTTTCTGTGTACCTACTCTTGCCTTTTCCCCATCGGTGACACAGACCCCGACAGGTACAGTTCTTTCTGTGCACCTTCTCTTGTCGTTCCCGCTTCGGCGACATAGGGGACCCCTACAGGCACTTTGGTACACTTTGTATACATCTCCTATTCTCTTGCGTGTCCCCCATCCCTCTTTTTGTCTCTGCCGTTCCTTCTTGTTAGAAGCAGCGACGCTCCTCTCCCGCCCCCGGCCTGAGTGCCGAGCCGTCAACCTCCCGCACGCGTTGTGTGATCAGAAAGACTGGGATGATTGATGGCCCGATTCTGTGTTCTCTGTTTCGTCTGTCTTGAACGCACTTTGCACGAGCCAAACTTCACACCCGACCCGTTTGTGCTATATAGCGTCGAAGCTTGGGTACGCAACACGCCTCGTGTGTCCAACACATGCTTCGCCGAGATGGCCGACGTTTGGTTTCTCCCGAATACCGTTCCGCCAGCAAAGAGATAATCGGTTCGTCGTGTCGAGTCAGAATTCCACGTCATTGCGCCTTCTGTTTGGCCGCACATGCACGTGTTTTTTTACCTGTCGTGTGTTTATCGTGCCCCCTTGCTCACGGATTTTCCCACTTTTTCCCCGTCGTTTCTTCTTGTTGTTTTGTCCGTTTTTTTTACGGCCGTGTGTTCGCGGCCAGGATGGAGGTGGTTGTGATCGTGCGGGCCGACATGCCGGAGACCGCGGCGGGGACTAACGTGGTCGTGCGCTTGCCCATGCCAAGGAACGCCGTCAGCGTCAGCTCGGAGGTACTGATGATCGCGGCAGGTTTTTCTCTCGCACATGCCAGAGCCGTGTCCCCTGCCGTTTCAACGCGCAGTTCAGGAACGCGAAGCATCTTTTTCACCGCTGGTTGCTTTGTGCTTGATTGGGCGAGAGAAGGGCGGGGGGGCGGAGGGATGTACTCATGTCGACCCATCCCGTAGTCGTTGGACCATAGATAGATCTCGCATCCCGACAATGCCGGGACGGAGGGATATGCCGGGGTTTCGCCGGCCCAGGCTGTATAAAATACACGTTTCACAAGATTGACCCAGAAGGTGATAGTGTCATCATGCTTGCGTTTGCGAAGGACAGACGAGGGTAGGGGCAGATGGCGTCGGCAGCCGCCATGGCACACCACATGTGTTTTCTTTGACCCTGGCTCTGCTGCTGCTGCTGCTGCTGCTGCTGCTGCTGTTGTTGTTGTTGTTGTTGTTGTTGTTGTTGTTGTCTGTTTTTGCTTTGCAGGTGGAGTCGCGGGTCCCCGGGCAGACGGCGGAGTACAGCGCTAACGAGCACCGGGTGAGTGAGGCACCGGGTGGACTATCGAACGTGTTCGCCTCGTATCTGTCTTGCCACCTCTATCGATTGTCTGCACACCTGCCGTTTCCGGTGCACCATTTGCCGTGCTTGTGTGGTTTTGGTTCCTCCGATGTATATTTAGGTAGACATGCGTCGACTCGTGTATGCCTGCGTTTAACATGCATGCGTGTTGTGGCTGGCCTTGGTAGCCTGACGATTTCGTTTGCGTTTCGTGCAACGCAATAGGTGGTGTGGACGATCAAGAAATTCCAAGGGTCATCGGAGCTGACCCTGAGAGCCAAGGTCACGCTCCCGAACGTGGTCAACGCCGCCAACCGAAAAGAGGTGAGACCGGAGGATTGCCGGTCGATGAGTGCCCGTCCTCTCCGGTGGGTACCCTACTGCTTGGCATTAGTGGTAGGTCGGCGAAAGCAGGGGAGGCCCCCCCTCCCGAACGTACGGTGGAAGTGGTGAGGTGGCCCGAATGTTCGCCGCGCCTTTTTTTTCGCAGTAGGGAGGTCAAAGCTCTCCCTCCGACTGGTCGAATGGCCAAAGTCAGATTAACCTGGAATCGATAACCCTCCCGGCGTCCACTCTCCCGACGGCAAGAATGGATACGCGCTGTGCCTGTTGCTGCAGGGTTTATGTTGTCGTGGTGGCAGACTCGTGGTTGCGATGCCAGGGTTCATCCGCACTCGCCCTCCCGGCTGAAATGTGTGTGGTTACCACACGCGTCAATTGCCTCGTTTTGTCGTGGCCGTTCCTTGCAGGTCGGGCCGGTGTCGATGCAGTTCGAGATCCCCATGTACAACGTGAGCAACCTCCAAGTACGCTACCTCAAGATTGCCGAGTTCGCCAAGTCGTACAACCCTTTCCGGTGAGGCGGGCGTCGACCCAAGCCCGCGCAATAGCACCACCAACACCTTTGTCGAGCGCTGCTGCTAATAGCATCAAGAGTGGAAAAGAACCCTCGTCGCCCATGAGCAGACGAGTTTCAGGTTATCGGATTGATAGTTGGAGCCCGCGCAGCCCTCCCTTCCTGGAGTGATTTTTCGGTTTTCGCTTTGGGCAAAGCGTGCTGAACTCGCACCGGTTGGAAAGCTTGCGAGTCCTTCGGTTTGTGCTAGGTCCTCACCGGAGACGGGCTTGGGAATACCGCCGAGTTCTGCAGCAGTTTTTGCGGGAACGATTGTCGTGACAACAGCGCTCGTGTGTTGGGTTGTCGTGAGGGGTAGCGTGCGATCCACGGGCGTACGTGCCACTCGAAGCTCTAGCCCAGAGAGATAGGAACATTGTTTTCGGACATGAGACAAGCTGGTAAGCCACGGCGAGCGACTGCGCAGAGGGAAGCCACACGCGACCGGTCCGATGGTCGCACGCGTGGCAATATAGTCAAGACTAGACACACCGGGGGTGATGGTGATGGCGGCTGCAAGGCACACACAGCAGTTGTCCCAAGTCATGCCGTTGGTTGACAACCAACGTAGCGGGAGCACAAGAGTGCCACAAAAGCTTGTCGTAGGACCGAGCCGCTGTCCCTTTGCGCGTCAGCTTTTGCGTGATCGAGTTTGGCCAGGACTGGTCCTCCCCGCGCCCCTACCTCACCCCCCTTGCTTGCCATTCCATTGTGTCGTGCCCCTTCGCAGATGGGTCCGATACGTCACGCAGTCTTCGTCGTACGTTTGCCGAGTGTAGAAGAATGGTTCTCGAGACCTCGCCAGCGCGATGGCTCCGACTCTCTCTCGCGGAAAAAGAGGGCGAGGAAGGGCGACTACGAGGACGACGAGCGGATGCTGGCTGGAGTTGTTGGCCCAACAAGACGACAAGGCGGAGGATGATGGGAAAGACTCACGGAGGATTACTAGTCGTTGATTTCAGCGACTAAAATTACTTATGGGCGCACGTCGGAGTCTTCCCGAGAAGGCCTGAGGCGGGTTATTAAGCGTGTTTGGTGATGCTTATTACGTTCACACGGATTCGGTCAACTCCGCGACATGTGTGGCTCTCAAGATTGATAGATCCGTGCTGAGCTAGACTGTAGCATTCTAGCTCCGGACGAACATGATCCTCCGGGTGTTACGCATACGTCTGTGCGCTGGAGCCGGTGGGATCGGCGCGGGGCGGTGCTGCACTGTTCGCTCGGCCATCTTTCTTTGGGCACAGTTTTGTCGTCTGTTTTTGTTTTTCCACAAGGCCGTCTTCTTTGACGAGGGGGAACCTCCTTAAGGGTGTTCGCCCTGCCAGCACAAGATGCGCGGAAATCCTTTGAATGAGGCCTGTGAGCGATTCTCTGAACTCTGCCGACTGATCGTGATCACATCGAAAAATCTCCATCCCTTCCCGATTTTTTGTTGATCATCTCCTCAAAGCCGGAGCAGAAATCGAGTGGTTAATGCGCCCGCCGCCGCCGCCAGACCCGCTCCCGCTGCGCCCCCCTAGCGGCGGAAGAGTATTCGCGGAACTCCCGCCGGCGCTTCCCCCGCCCCTCGACCTCTTCCGGCTGAAAGTCGTCCCCGGTCCCGACCCGAACCCCCTAGCGGCTTCTAACTCCATGCTGGAGACGGACTTGAGCATCCTGCTGTCTTCTCTGCGGACCCAGCTCGTCCTTGAGGACGCATCTCCCATCAGCTTTAACGGAAGGCGTGCGTGCGGGGGGGGGGGGCGGGGGGGGGCGGGGGGGGGTATACTCATAGTCGTGCATGCCGTAGTCGTTTGACCATTGACCTCGCATCCCTACAAAGCCGGGACGGAGCACGCCGGGTTCTCACCGGACCAAGCTCTCACATCACCAAGCGCGAAGCACCGTGAGGTATTCGGCGAGTCGCATGAAGGGTGCGCTGCATCCTGCTAAGGGTGTTCGGCATCTTGTGCTTTCTCCCTTGCGTACGGATGACAGCTGCGTATGACTTACTTTATTTTCTGGTGCTTCCACCTCCAGAGACAGCTGTAAGCACTGTATAACTGCCTCGAGGATGCTTGACCATTTTAACACAACGTGGTGCGATCATCCCCCGTTGCGCGGAGTGAGGCTTCTCGACCCCGCACAACATGATCTACTCGACCCCCACTATGGCTACCGCAAAAGAAAAAAGAGGTAAAAAAAAAAACGGTAACAACCTGGTTGCCGAGTTCACGAAGTTAATTGGCTTGTTTTACAACGTCGTTGCCAAGCGACGAAAACCCAATCCCGATGGCGAACACCGGCCGGAGGGGTGGGGGGTGGGGGTTAAGAAGTGGAGCGGGCGGCGAGGAGAAGAGTGGTTCAAGAGACAAAACTGGCGTGGAGGGTTCGCGGCTTGCTCTCTGTACGTGGGGCTGTCGGTTTTTTCAGTGTCTTGGCAATGTCAAAAGTGTAGGCGGTAAATGTGATGGGCACGTATCGGTCACGCTCGAACATGCAAGTGCCCGAAGTTCTAGTCTACGTGTTATCGTTGTTGTGGTATGGACCACAATAAGCTCGTCGTCGCTGCTGACGGCCACTCTGCTCTCCCTGAACACGATACGGCTTCTTCATTTGACCTGCTCAAAGTCGCGTGCCTGTGTAGTGAGTAAAATATCGTAGGCTATTCCGGCGCCTGGTCCATCTTTTGTTGCTCAGTCTCTACAACGGATAATTTTGCATACTTCCTGGTATTTGTTTTTCGTGTGACCTACACTGACCACCGTGTGAAGTGCGAATGACGGGTGGGGTAACGCACCGAATTGTTGTCGCCTTTACATCGTCCGAGATGCTTACGCAACCGATCTCGCTCGGCTCGGCGCACGCTTAAGCTCTCCAGCAGAGCATCGTATCTGGGTACCATGATATCATGAACGAGGCAGCGACAACACAGAAATTCATTGGGGTGATCAAGCCGCCGATAGACCGGTGGTAGGTTGTAGTAGATCGCCACTGCCTTTTTGTCCCACTTTTTGACGCTTCTATGCATACGTTTCTCTCATCCCATACCATGCGGGGTCGTTGTTGCATTGTTGTGATCTTTATAACGCCGGTCTTTGCTCGTAGTACCTGCTAACATCCGTACCGGTCCAACAGATGCGAACGCGTTCCGTGGTAACAGGCCAACTACCACCAAAAGGGTACACACGTGTAAAAAATGCCGGAAGAAAAGAAGAGAAGAAAAAGTAATTATCGTAGAGAGAATCCAACATGGAGGCACGTTCTACAAGAATGCATGCAAATGCGTCGGCCCGTTCACCGCTTGGGGTACTGGCACATACGATGCCATGGAAAATGAGCACACCACGATGTTGCCTTGTATAAACCAAAAATCATAAGAACTCAGAAAATCATCACAAACGTGACAATAGAGAGCTCAAAGCAAACCGAAAGAGAAGCAGAGGCCCTAGCCAGGCAACAGTCAAAGTCATGCGTCTAGTGGCATATCGGGCAAAGAGAGGCATGCGCTTATAGTCTAGCTACATATATATGTTGTTGTAGATCGTGCAGTCCTTACAGTAGTGAATATCGTGAGCATCACATCGTGTATCCAGAATGCAGTAAGAACAAGCAGGATAGGCGTGGCACTCACTTCCTTGCTTCACTATTTATCTGACTGTCGATGTACCCCAGCTCCTGCCGATCCTTCTCGATTTGTTCGAGACAGGCCCTCTTCTTCGCTCCCATAGATCCCGCAAACGTATCCAGTTCCCGCACCTAACACGGAAGCAGCATGCCATACTTACAGCAAGTCTTTGAAATTAGCAACGCGTGCTCGGTGTAGTGTGCTTGTACCAGACAGCACTAATACAATGCACACACCCTTTCATGGCGACCTTTTGCAGCACATACCACAGCAGTGATGGCGCCTTTTATTCTATATCCTGATCCGAAATCGATACCTTTTACGTGCATGTTAAAATATTGCAAGTAGGTTGTCGTCGATGCCATCTACTTACCACGGCATGCAAGAGTTTCATGGTGGTAATAGGAGCGTCGAGTCGCCAACCCCCATTGCTCGCAACCATATCGCCCGACACAGGGGTGAAAGCGCACGAAACACACCTGTCGAGCGGCGTGAGTTGAAGGATCGCGGACAGTATACTCGGTCTGCTGCTGAAGGAGCGTTTTCCGCACGCTGCCGGTCAGCACTGGCTCCGATGGCACTGCAGTCGGAGGATTCATTTATCACATGCACCTTAATCCTCGACCGAGCCGCTGTTGTTGTAACATCCAACAATCGTTCTGGCTTCTGTCCAGTTTCTCCTCTTCCCTCTATTACTCTGCAAGGCAAAGGAACTGTACGTGCAGGACGAAGGCGGGCTTTGGCCGCGATGTCCACGTCACCGACAGATCGTGGCTCTCTCCGGTAAGGTTGCTGTTATTGTTGTTGTTGTCGTTGTTTTTGTTGTTGCTGTTGCTGCAGTTGCTGCTGCTGCTGCTGCTGCTGCTGCTGCTGCTGCTGCTGCTGTTGTTGTGCTCACATTAAATAACCGATCCCATCTCGCCTCAGTGCCCTCTAACCCTAACCCTAAGTGTTCTTTCGTCGTGTCGTCGAAACGTCGATCGATGTGTCAGTACCGTTACAAAAAGTGCCTCCCGAACTTGTTGGAAACCCAAGCAAGGTACCCCGTGGACACTGCCAGCGTCTGTCCCCCTCCAAGCACCTCAGCTTCGCACCGCTTCGCAGCTTCCAGCTTTGCACGGTACAACGGTACAAGCTGCATTTGCACCGCTGTATGCGTACGACGCACAATGTTTCGAAAGAAACAAGACGTGGCTGAGCGGAGCCGGAGCCTGCTCAAGAACAGCGCAGCGAAGAAGATAAAAGCGGAAATTGTTTCGGCGCTCCCTCTGCTGACTAAAGAGATCATCGATGAGCTGATGCCTAACAAGGTAGGAATGAAGTATCATGTTGCTTGTGTGAGGACCAGTAGGTTGTTGCAGTGACGGGAAAGGGTGGTGCACAACCTAGCCTCACTTGCTGCTATGCACGGGATAAGTGCAATGCTGCAAAATGTAGATGGACCGCACAGGACTTTGCGCAAGAAACCTGCTGTTGACTTTGTTATCTTTCCGCAAGCAGTCCCTCTGCGGCCTCTCTGGCTGCTGCTGCATGTATCGTAAGAACGGGGCGGTTTGCTCTTTCTTCACTTGCCGCATCGGTAGAAACGCCGGCGTTGTTTTCCTCTCCCCTGCCCACTCCCCCTTTTGGTTGCCAACCACAAAAGAACGCTTGTGGGTGTTGAAATACTATTGCTGGTACAGGTCGGTGCCTGTGTACCTACTGCTATATCTCACACAGAATCTCACTCGCTTGCCGGATCGCACGCGCCGCAGCCGAGAGCTGCCAAGCAGAACTTTACGGCACCAAAGCTTTTGCCCGGCTTAACTCAATTTCTTTTGGGTCGGTCGTACTTGTAGGACAACTGCTGCTCCCCGGCTCCTCCAATCACGAGAAGGAGAAGCAGGACCGATGACGAGTCGAATGGGGCGGGGGGTGCTCCTGTGTTTTGCATGCCTTAGGTGTTAGACCATTGACCCGCACGTCCTCGAGGGGACGGAGCATTGTTCCCACAGGACCGATCAAATATGACCAATCGTTCCGACGTGTCGAGCGGGGGCGGTATCTTTCGTCGAACCTATCGATTTAGGGTATGTGGTCGAACACGCAGGACAAAGCCCCCGTGTGTCCATCGCACACAAAGCCTAGCATGAAGATACCCCACCACACCCAACCCGGCCTATCGCTCCGTCCGGGCATTGTTCATAGGGATGCGAGGTCAACGGTCCAACGACTACGGCATGCGTTTACATGAGTACACCTCCCCTCTCACGGTTCCGGCTTCATTTCATCTCCTTAGGATGGCATAGAGGTGGTCAAGCTCGCCACCCGCGCCCTGGTGTACTTCCACGTCCCCACCAAGACCCCCCTCTTCTTCGACTCCGACGGCCGCAACAACCTCTTCCCCACCGTGTACGCCCTGTGGAGGGTCGGGCAATTGGCATCGACAACGCCAGGAGCGGCGGCGGCGGCGGCGGCGGGAGGCGGGGCGACGGCGGCGGGGACTGAGGCAGGCCGGTGTTGCCCTCCCCTCGTGGTCCACCCACCTGTCAGCAAGTTCCTTTTGAACGGAGCTGATGTCATGCTTCCAGGTAAACAAAACCCCCCGCGACGTGTACAGCAGTGGCTGCCGTGCATTCCGCCACTCTTTTTGTATGTGGCACGTGCATTGTCTCTTTGGTTTGCTCGTGCGTTATTGCTGCGAAACGTGTCCTTTGTAGATCGCCACTGACGTGGTATGTACATGACCGGTTCGGGAAATAGTCGCCCCACACGAGGCACCATGAACTCCGCTCTGTAGCCGCTTCGAAAGAACAGGGGGGGGTTGGGAAAAGGCGGAGGTGGTGTTTACGACAGCCAAGAACAAACATCGAAACAACGTACGATGTGTGTGTGTACTTGGTGCCGATTACTTGCCACCTTCTTTTCCGCGAGCAGGCGTCGTGGTACGGGATCTGGCCTCGGTGGACTACGTGATGGGGGAGAGGCGATGCGTCATGTCCAGCGGTAACCCCGAGCCGTACGCGGTACGTACGACTGCTGTGTAGACTTCTTGGTTGCACATATCGCAGAGTGCACTCGGGGCGTTTGTCGTAGCCTCTCGCTCTCCCTGATGGTAGCCTGTGCACGGGTGTGTGCGTATGAGATTCTGATTATCTCGCGCAAGGTTTCGCTCTCGCAACTGCAGCTGTCGTATGTGCCTTCCTTCTACGCGGTGCTAGCAGTGCGTGCGTTCGTTGGCGATACGTTCGCACTACGTGCTCGCCCCCCGCCCGAATCCTCCAAGCCCGATCTGCACGTTATCTCTGTTTCGGCTGGTCTGTCTTGGTACGTACGTGAGCGATGTGCTCTTTTGCCGGGCGGTGCCGTGTTGTGTTGGGCTGTGGCTACTCAGGTGGGGGAAATGATCAAGGACAGAGAGGGCGTGGTGCACGGAGGCATGACCGGGAAGGGGATGAAGGTGTGTACCTACCTGTCATGATCTGCGTGGCATGTGTATCTACAGTATGTTCACTCGTCGTTTCGAGGTGTATGCACTCAATTCTGTCTCGCACTGCTCTTGGGGGGTGAGAACCCTTGCGTGTGTTCGCGTCTACTGGAATGTCGTGATATATATTTTTTTGTTAAGATCACTGGCCGGCTGTTCGTAACCCGCCAGAGAAATGTTAATGGGTTGACAGTCTCTATTGATCCGACCCTGGGTGCTCGCATGGGATGTTAACAATTAACAATGAAGCAAACCTAGTGTTTGTGTATGACGAAGTTGTATTTTTTCTCTTGTTTTGATATCGGTACAGCAGTGGTGTTGCTTGTTGCTGTGTTCGAGCGTGGTGGCCATCGATTGGTCACCTATGGACATTTTTTGTTTTCGTCTTTCTTTTGCGGCACCTTGGGAAGTATTTCCATTTGTTGGGCGACAAGTTTGTGGCCCTGCCGTCGATATCGACCACACCCCCCGATCCTTTCCGTCGGTATCGGTGTCTGCCCTCTCTTTCGCCCTCCCCGTCTCTGTCCTTGTCCCTGTCCCTGACACCCTGGCGCAACTCCCTCCCTTCCACTGCCATTTATTTCTGCTCGTTCGTTCTTTCCTGCTTGCACCTCTTGCGTTGGATACCCCTGCTTGTTCTTGATTGGTTTGTTTATACGAAAGTGACGGTCTCGCCTTGCCCCGTCGTTGCAGGTTGTGCATTGCTACCTCGACTATCTGTGGCAGATGGGGTCTCAAACCCTGCCGAACGAAGGCTTTCGACCAGACGGGGTGAGAGGATGCGATGAAAGAAAAGTTTGAGACGATTGGGAGGGTGCGAGTCCACGCCTATCGGGCAGTCTCTCGGGTTACCGATGGGCTCCTTCCAACTACTGTAGCCCGTGGGTGACCCGGCAGAAGGAAGTTCGTGTGATTGGTTGCTCAAGCATCGTTGGTTGTGTCGCTTTTCCGTCGGGGTGGCTCGATTCGAGCCGAAGTCTCTCTGTGTCTTGGACATTCTGTTGGGAGCGCGCTTGCGGGAAGTTTTCCCGTGTGGAGTGTTGATCCTTTCCCTTCCGTGTTGCGCTGGTGGACACCACGGGTTTGTTCCTCCGAAACTCTAGCTCCATGACACAAGTCTTGTTGCCGCCTTCCCACCACGCCCGTCGATCCAAACGGATGGCACTCAGTACCGTACCACCCTCTTCGCGCGATATTGTCGTCGTCTCCGTGCCTGGCGTGTGCGTCCCAAGGTTTACCGATTACCGTCGGCAGGAACACCGATCTCGAACCAGGAGGAGCTCGTGGACGATGGAGAGGTTGCCGACGATTGGGAGGATTTGTCGGACCCCGCTGCAGCGGCTGGGGCTGCTGGGGGAGGGGGGAGTGGCGGCGGCAGCGACGAAAAACCAGCGGCGGCGGTAGAGGGGCTCGGGTTGGACGGAGTCTCGCTTGAGGACCCAATGGGGGAGGGGGAGGAGCAGGAGCAGGAAGCGGTGGAAGTGGTAAGCGAACGGCTGTACGCCGCGTTCCTGAACGGGCTGAAGAAGAGCCTCAAGGACGCGCAGCTGCCGATGCTGGTCAGCACGTTCTACTCGTCCGTGTTGCTGCCGTCGAGGCCACCGGGAACCTCGATCGACGTCAAGAAGACCAGCTACCGGAAGATTTCCAACTTCTTGCAGGAGATGGAAGGGAGGGGACTGGTCACCCTCGAGGTGCGGGTTCTGAACGCGAAAGTGGTTTTACTCGAAAGACCCCCAGACGAAGGCATTGATTTGCTGGGGAGACAAGGCTTGGTCTCACCAAGGCTATCACGGAGACTGAGACGCGAATCCCCGTGTCGTTCTCTTCATCCAACATATCACATTATACTATATCATCTACATACCATGCCATACACATTTTTTCCCACCGTCTCAGTTTTGGTGTGCTACTGGCAACCTTTAGACAGAGGTTGACGGCTGTAACGCACGACGTTTTGCGGCGTTTAGATAGAAATAGACGTAGTTATTGTTTGGCGGCATTGCCGCACGGCGTACTGCCGCGTTTTGGTGGAGTTGGAGATAGACTTCGATGGCATTACCGGCTAAAGTTTTTATTTTGGCGGCATTACCGCACCGTTGTCTGTCGCGTGTGGGTGAAGTTGGTGTTTGAGTTTGATGGCATTACCGGAGCCGGTTGAGCCGGTAATGCCGTCAAGCCCTATCTCCAACTCCACCCACACGCGGCAGCACGCCGTGCGGTACGGCCGTCAAACTCTATCTCATTCTCTATCTTATCGCGGCAATACGTCGTGCGTTACAGCCGTCAACCTTCATCGAAAGGTTGCCAATTACCCAGTAAACCTGAGAGGTTGAGTCAATGGTTGCCAGTGACCCACCAACGCTGAGAGGAGGGGGATGTGTAAAGCACGGTGGTATAATATGAATCATGTGATTCATTGGATGCAGAGTATGGCGAGGCCTTTGTGTCTCGGTCTTCCTGCCAGGCCATCTTTCTCAGGACCTGTGCCCCATGTCCAACCATCTTACTATGTCCTAGCACCCGGTGTTGCAGCAACGCATGCGCCGAGCGGCGCAACGTTTACCCGAGGCACATGATATTTATTATCTCGCACATATATCATGAATGAGGCTGAAGCGGGTGTGATGTACATGGTCTCTGCATGCACCCTCCACGAGCTACCGCAAGGGGCGGAGAGATGGCACCCACGTGCCCCCTCGACCGATTTTCAAAGCTCGATTGCTCCACAGCCAAGCTTGTACCAACACCAAACAATCATGGAAATATCTCATCGGGGGCTTTCCGGAGACGTATCCGGCTCTTCCCGCACCTCGCTGGTTGTTGGGCCGTCCAGCTTTGAAAGTCGGTCCACGGAAGCTGCCATCTCTTCGCCTCTTGCGGTAATTGCCTACGGTAGTGTTTTGAGTGGTAGACTGGTTATTGCGTCGGGGCAGCAAAAGGCGACCGCCCTTCTCGGCGCTTTTTCGCGTACCCCGGCCTCTGACCGGAGACTAAACTCCGCGCCTTACTCCCCGCGCATGGCGGGCCGCCGCTGCGCGGCGCTGCGCGGACCAGGTGACCAAGGGCGTGCAGTCGCTGGTGGGGGTGAACCGTGCCCATCCCGACCTCCGCGCGTTCAAGGTGAGCAATCACAGCAGCAGCAGCATCGCAGCGGTAGTAGCTTACAGCAATGGTCTGCGTGTCTGCGCTCGTCGACGCGTGCGTGCGGGCCGCTGGTATATTCTCTCTCAAGCGCATTCATCCTTCCAACGCTTTGCTCTGTGACGAGTGCTGCAGACTGAGCGGGGAGGGCAGGAAGAACCGGTAAGACCTCGGATGACGATTTTCCGGCATCAACAACGGGCACGCGTGCTTAGCAACAGCAGCTACACGGCCGTGTACTTGATGGATTGACGGAGGGCTGGTGTTGTGTTTTTGTGTTTGTCGTTTTTGGCAGGCCACCACCGTCACGGCGGCGGCTCAGGCTGCGGCGGACGCGGCCGCGCTTGCCGCGGCCGAGGCGGGGGGCGGAGGAGCGACGGCGGCGGCGACGGCGGCGGCGGGTGACGGAGAGACGTCCCTGAAAGCTTTCGAGCTGTTCAAGCTTTCCCACAACATCAAGAAGATGCTCGGTGAGCAGAAGAAGGGCGGGGACTCTTTCACTTTTCTCGACCTTTTTTGCTATGCGTTGCGTGTTGAGAAACGCCGGTGTTGGACTCACGGCACGGCCTGCCTGCTAAGCGTGCCAGCGTGCGCAGCGCAACGAGCGACGAAGGGACTTGTTCAGGGTTGCACCCGGTGAGGCGAGACTCCAATCGTGTCGACGCGATGACATATCTCGCTTGAGTACAACAGCAGGGTTCCCGGCGCATGGTCATTTTTTGTGATACACTGCCGTGCTGCTCATGGGAAGCAGGCAGTAGTAAGACGTGGCCAGCCGCGAGCCGAATGTAGCAGTTCTCGCCCCCCCCCGGCAGGGTTTCTCGTGCTGCTTTCCGAGCGGCTGAGTTTTGTGCGTGCTGGCATGCTGGTGTGTGTACTTTCATTTTTGTTGTTGTTTTGGTTTGGCGCTTTTCCGACTGATATCTAGGGAGCGACGCGGCTTCGGCGAGAGGGAAGTTCGGCGAGTACCTTACCCCAGCAGAGGCTCGAGACGTCCTTTTCGGGTACATCAGGGCGGAGGGCCTCGACCACCCGACGGTAAGAGGCAGAGAGGGGGGGAGAGAGAGAGAGAAAGAGAGAGAGAGAGAGAGAGAGAGAGAGAGAGACAGAGAGAGACAGAGACAGAGCGACAGAGAGACAGACAGAGACAGACAGAGACAGACAGAGACAGAGACAGAGACAGAGACAGAGACAGAGACAGAGACAGAGACACAGAGAGGGGGGTTGACGTGTCTGTCAGTTTTTTTGTTGAATTTTGCTGGAGTTGAAAAGCGATACGGTTGCTTGGATGCCGCATCTTTTGGAGCCCCCCTGTCGTTGGTCATTTTTCCTGTCTTGGCTGTGGCTGCTTGCGACTCAGTACGCCATCCGCACCCCTCCACGCTGCGTTTCTCTACCCCCCCGCGCTGCCGTGTGTTTGTTGCAACTAGAACAAGTCGCTTGTCGTCCTGAACGGCCCTCTGTGCGACAACCTCTACAAGCCTATGAACAAGAAGGCCGCAAGAGTGGAGTACCCTACGGAGGTGACAAGGCGGTGGTGTTGGTTGGATGCAGTTTCGCGTGGGAGGGCTGGTCGTCGGGTAGGGTTTCGTCAGGTTAGGCGGAAGGAGACGGCGCGCCCTCAGGCAGAGGGTTGTCAAAAGTCGTCCGAAACACTTGCTTGTTTGCTGCTTCTGTTGCGAGGGTCGCACACCCACGTGGGTTCCCAAGAGAACATGCGACGAAACGGCGCCACCGAGGTACAATACACCGGAAGCATGCATGTTTGTGCTCATCGACGATGATGCTTCCCCCTGGCTCGATGGCGGTGGTTGGCCGCCGCCCTCGCCGCATCCGCCATCCTCTCACAACCACTACTGTCGTTACCAATATCGAACCAGGCCAAGAAGGCCGAGCTACCGCGCCGGTTCCTCGACCGACTGCAGCTGCACCATGCCATCCTCTTGCCGGGAAACCCGCACCCGTTCGTCGGAAGAGGAGGGATCCCGTCCGTGTCGATAGAAGTGGAGAAGCGACAAGGCAACAGGTTTGTTGACAGCACAAGCTAGTAGCCTTAGGGTTCGTGGTATGGTCCTCCTTCTCGGACAGTTTTGTTTTTCTTTGCAAGCTAGTGTTCGTTTCACTGCCGGAAGGCATCGCATAAAAGTTTTCACACCACCGTAGTATGTTGTTGTTGTTGTTGTTGTTGTTGTTGTTGTTGTTGTTGTTGTTGTTGTTGTTGTTGTTGTTGTTGTTGTTGTTGTTGTTGTTGCTGTTGTTGTTGTTGTGGTCCCCATTTCCTCCTGCCCCCAGTCTTCGGGAGCGCGCGCAAGGGTCCCCATTTCCTCCTGCCCCCAGTCTTCGTCCTTCGGCAGCGCATGCGAAACATCCTTTCTCTCGCTCACCATTCATGCGTCAACTTTCCTCTGTTGCTCCGTCGGTGTTATTTGTTATCCGGTGGTGTTTGAACTGTATGTGCGGTGCTGTTCTCGTTTCGTGTCCCCCATCACGGAAGGCATGCGACCAAGGTGAGGGGGCTGGAGGCGTATGGCATCGACCCCTCCACGCTCGGGCGTCAAGTCCAGAAGCGCTTCGCGTGCAGCACGGCAGCGCAGCCGGCGCCGGTAAGCTGTTGTGGGCAGTTCTGTCCGCTGGTAGATGGCAGGAGGAATCTCTCGTATGCTGGCGCTTTCAGTGTTCCTTGACTATTTTTGGCAGCCGGTGTTGTTGGCAACAGTGCCACAGATGGTGCTGCTTGCCCGCAGGACGATTTTGTCCGCGAAACACTTGATTCTGTTCTTATATCTCAATTCCCTCCGCTTTCTCGAAGCTTTGATGTGCAGTTCACACGGTCGCCCTTGGCTTTGGCGGAAGAAGCGTGCGTTTCGGGATTTGCTTTTTCGCATAGGGTTGACGTGAAAGGCGATGGTATTTACCCTTCACGGAACTTTCGATGGGACATTCACATCACCGGGGCTCGGAACTTTGGCCGCCATAGTCCTGTAGTACCGTGCCTTGCTTCGCACTACAAGTATGGCGGCCTTGCTTCGCACATCTGTTCATCTATCAATCTGTGTGCCCCTTGCCGTATCTCCCACTACTCTGTCCGTCGATGTCACTCGAAATATTTGCCGGTGGTACAATGAAACAGGGCACGAACGGGAAGTACCAAGAGCTGATGCTGCAGGGACACCTGGCGTCCGAGCTAGAGGACCTGCTGTCGGAGGAGATGGGCATCCCGCGGCGGTTCTTAACCACCGGCTTCTCTAAGGGCGCCAAGCCGAGGAAGGCACGGTGATGACGATGGTTGGTGATGTCGATGATGTCGACCCGTTGTGAAGTGGAGTATTGTAGAATTATGAAGCCCTCCTTTTATGGATACATCTATGGATGGATACGCCGGAGAAGCTAGGATATCGCACGTGTCCTCCCGGAGCTGCGCCTCTTTTTCATCGTGGATCTTGGGGTATTTTCTGGGACACCCCCAGGGCATCAAGCCTTCGTTTGGCTCTGCGGCGGGCGCTAGGCGATGATGCCATGGGGCGGGTTTCCGGTGCTCTTGTCGGTCGACGCTCCGAGGCCATAGTTCCAGCAATCAACAGCAGTGCGACGGCTTCTTTCTCCGTCCTTCGGCTTGCCGACGACATGCATGCGAAATGCATCCGCATCATCATCAGCCGGCAGGAAGGATGTGCGCGATTGAAACGTTTCACTTCCGACAATGCAGCACGATATGAAGATGGGACGGCCACGGCATCAGCATGTGCAAGCGTGGCGTGGTGACTCTACACACGGTCTCTGACACAGCGTTCGCCGCATTTCTGGCACGAAATAGCGAGGGTGGTTACTTGTACTTGTTGTATCTACCACGGTGAATCAGATGAAGTTGACGGCCTGTGCGTGTGCCGAAGGGGTGGGCGTGAAGTAAAACCCTGCGCGGTTGCGCCTGCCTTTTGGTGTGCCATTGCTCTCACCGTGGTGAGGAAACAGGAGTTTTTTTGTTGTGGCCATCGCCTGTTGTCCTCCGCGGATGGATGTTTGGCCATCTAAGGGTTCATCACGTAGTAACAAACATGCAAGAGGGCTGCCAGAGGCTTCGTTCACGCAGGCTCGATACGAATGGTCATAGGCCGAGCAAGCTGGTTGAACACAGATGGGAGGCGACCCAAGGTCAACGTGCTACTTTCGAGGCTTCCTCTGCTCACCACATGGCGTGTGTGATCATCCCTCACATTAGTTGGCAACAAACACAGCAAGCGGTGGTTGCAACAAGGACAGGACAATGTCTTGTTTTTCTCTCTGTTCCCTGAAGCTTTTTCGTTTGGTGAAGTGAATACCGTAGCTTGCTTTGGTCACAGCTCCACCTGAAGGTGCCCACGTACGTGTGGTGCCTCCCCCCCCTCAAAAGCAAACAGCGCCACGAATTGCAGCGACAGTAGCTGAATGAATCCCTGTGCGATATTTTACTCGGGAAATTAAAACAAGAAGCGAAAGGATTCGGTTCCTCCCCTCTAGCTTCAGTGGTGCTTTCGCGATGAACAAGCCTTCGATTTCCACAAACACGACCTCGAATGAAGTTGACAATATCCGAACTGACTTTCGTACTCGGCGCTACAAGCACTCGCTGACTGCATGCAGTACAACGAGAGACAAGGGCGTCAGTCATCTTCCCTCTCTACGGTATGTGTGTAAACCTTGCGCGAACATGCCCTAGGGCGGGTTCCGAGCTAAAGCCGGCTATTTTTCACGAGTGTTTCAGAATGCGGCCAGGAATGAGTTTCTATGTCTGAAATTCTGCACACGTTTCCGTTAGGTCACGGGGATCACGAAAATATACTTTTTTTTTATTTGGCCATCATGGTGCTAACTAAGTTACTTACGAATAAGTGGGGAAAATTGAGGGAAAATCGCCTCCGCGGCCCCCCCCCGAGGAAAATTCAAGCCCGTCCGAATCTTATGAAATTTTCAGGTTAAGGTAATTTTGGGGTGCAGATCACGAATGAATCCATCTTCTGAATTTTGATCGGAATCGATGTGACGTTGACACAGCTGCGCACTGATACATGCAAAAAGCGGGCATAATCCGGTATTTACTAGGGAATAGAGTGAAAAATTCCCTCCCGCAGAAAGCGATCCTCACGTTGATTAGAGCTCTGTAGATTTCGACCTGGGGTAATTTTAGGGTGGGGAACACGAATATGTCATCAGAATGTCCCCGTTTGGCTTTGCAAACGACTTACAGCTGCCCAAAAGCTGACTTTAGCTGAGCAATTTCAACTATCCTGGGATTTTGGACTCTCGGCTTCCCACGACCAGTTTTTGTCTGAACAACTTTCTGAGTGGCTCTACCCCCCCTAACTCGACCAAGAGGAAGCGATTTCCGCCGAGTTCTCAGAGCTCAAACATCAAGAATGCGGAGAAAAAACAACTTCAGGCCGAGTTCAGGCCGAAGGAGAACTTTTTTTTTTTATCTTTTACTTATTTTTGGGCGTTTCAAGTCGATCGACGAAGTCGTTTTTTTTTGTTCCGCGGGTGGGAACGGGCTGGCGTCTTTAGCTCGGAACCCGCCCTGAGACGACACTGCACAAGCAAAGGTCCTTCGGATGTCATCCTTGTTCTCGCCCCCAAACTCCTCGATCCAACGAAAAGCACCACCTCTCAGTTTCAATATGTACCTCTGGGTACGGTGTTCATCTTTCGTTGCTATCTGGCAGGCTGAGCGTCAATAACATGAATGAATACATCCATCCTTGGGTCCGGGGGCCGGTGTACACCATGATAAGACGAAACGTTTGTGTCAACGACACCGCCACCAAGAGCCAATGAATACATCCTTGGGTCCGGGGGCCGGTGTACACCATGATGATGAGATGATGAGACGAAACGTTTGTGTCAACGACACCGCCACCAAGAGCCAGTTATTATTGTTATTGTAGGTTTGTTTTTGTGTTCGTTGTTTTTCTTCGTACAGGAGTTCACTGGCTCTTTTGCGGCCTCAATTACATGGATACGTTCGTGGGTTCCGGGGGCCGCCGTAGATCATGAGACGAAGCATTCGTTCGTGTCAACAACACTGAAGACCTAAAAGAAGAGCCGTTTAAGGTTTGTTTGTGTTCTTTCTGTGTTTCTCCGTAAGCACTGGCTCTCTGTCGGGTTTTCCGACGGCTGAACAATATGAATCCGATGTTTCTTTCGTGGAATCTGAAGTATTTTTTTGTGGTTCATGAACGCGGCAACATATTATTAACGGGTCTGAGTTTTGGCTGCACCAGAAGCGACTGCTTATGCTTCACACAATGGGTGCATTGCTATGCCGAGTTGTACATGAGGGGTTGTCCCAGCCGTGCTCCAGATACGTTGGAGAAGGTATCTAGGAGCCCGCTTTCTTATGCTTCACACAATGGGTGCATTGCTATGCCGAGTTGTACATGAGGGGTTGTCCCAGCCGTGCTCCAGATACGTTGGAGAAGGTATCTAGGAGCCCGCTTTCTCTTTCGACAACAACACCGCGGCGCACGAAGATTATATGCACCTCCTACAGGCAGGCGTCCTGCAGCGCGCCCAATGAATCTATGAATATCTTTGGTCCCTTCGTCCTGCTGGGCAAGAAACATAGTTTAAGCCTTTCTTTCGCTGCGTATGATTCGCACCTAGCCGGTGCTGTCTAGCTCTGCAACCCCTACATGAAGGGGCAGTGGTTGTCTGCGATGGTTCGTACGCATCTTCTGCGCAATATGTACGACGCTGTGAGAGTGGTGTGTGAAGGATTGCGGGCTTCACTACGTGAACCATGGTGAATGAAATCAACCGTGGAAAAAGTAAATCTTTGATTCCTTCTAGAAATCAATCGCCGACGCACACGCCCTTCCTGTTGCTCTCCGAACACACACTATCCACATCTACCTCTCTTGCTCTCTCTCCCTTTCTCTCTCACACACCCGCCCGCTACGGCGTTGGAGGGTGTGCTTGACCTTCCACCCGCCCGCTACGGCGTTGGAGGGTGTGCTTGACCTTCTGGGGGGCTGGTGATAGTGTTTAGTCACACACATCGTCTTCACATACACTTCGTGTGGGAACAGATCTCCATCTCGCAAGACGTGCGAGAGAGCGGGTGCGCGTCCGCATCATGGATCCCCAGCCGAATCGTAAGCTTCTCGACAAGCTCCTACGGTCGGGCGACATCAAGAGAGAGAATCGCGACCTCATGAACGTCCGAGCTGCTTCGCGCTTCGTCCATGGGGTCCGTGGCCACGATGACCCAACCGACGTTCTCTTCCGGCTTGATCAGAAGGACCCACACCTCATTCGGACCATTTTCACTCTTCACTCCTCCAACGACTTCATGGATCGCGTGGTCATGCCCTTCATCGCCTGGCTGGGCAAAGATGAACTCTCCATCGGTACTTGCAGCTTCAAACAGCAGCTGATATGCAACAGGCTGGCGCGCGCTCCCGGCCTGCTGGACAACTTGCTGGAAGCCTTGAACTGCGACGAGATCTCGAACGAAATGGCTCTCTTGTGGTTTGTCGAGAGGCTGATTCTCGACGACGGTCAGGACGGAGTAGCCGCGAGATCCAGCAGCAGCAAGGAATCCGCGCTCGTCAACCGTTTGAAGCGGAGCATGTCGCCCACCGTCAAGGCCCAGGCGCAAAAGCTGCTGAAGGTTTTGTCCGATCCGTCTGAGGTGGACAAGCGAAACGCTGAAATTGCCGCCACCGGAGGGGGCATGTCCATCGAGGCCACCCAAGAATCCTCGCCGGGAGGGCGGCACTCCAACGACCATGTGGATTTCCGCTCCATCACGATCGTGCCGAGTGTGGATGAGGTTCTCTGCGACAAGATCCCATTCCTGCCGACCGAGATGGAGCGTGACGTCCCACACCTCGATCGGCAGTTTCGCCTGTTGCGCCACGATTTGGTTTCGAGCGTCGTCGATGCTGTGACTCCACTGAAAACGCTTCGAGCCGGTGCGGGAGAAACGAAGGGCTCTGGAAAGGCCAAAGGCGGCGAAGGGGGAGGGCGAACCCCATTAATATTGGAACAAACAAGGCGCGGCGCCATCGTAGCAGACAAAGGGGGGCGCGCGGCCGCAGTGCTGATACATTTCGACTGGCCGTCTTCACACCCCGTGTCTCGCATGAAAACTTCCAAAAAAAGGATGGACTATTTGCAGCAGACCAAGGGCGGGCGAGGAGGCGGTGGCACCGGCGGCGGCGGCGGCGGCGGCGCCGGGCGCAACTTGCTGAAGAGGGATTCGTTGGTGGTGCTGACCAACAAGAACCTGAAGCCTCTCTTTTTCGCGGCCGTCACGATCAGGGACGAGGGACTGCTCGCTGGAGGTGGCGATGGCGGTGGGGCGAACTGGGGCGGTGGCGGCGCCGGTGGCAACAACAACGGTGGGGGTTTCGGTGGTCGGGGTACCTCGGGTCGAGGTCGCGGGGGAGGCGGCCGTCTTTCGAACGGTCGTGGAAGGGGCGGCCGTGGTGGTAGGGGCGCCGGTGGCCACGGCGGAACCGGAGGCGAAACCGGCGGGAGCCGCGGCGGAACCTGGAGGGAGCGGCAGGAGGCGCGCCCGGCGGTGGGGGTCTCGTTCTTCAACCACAAGGATCTGGAATCGGCCCTGCTTCTCTCGAGGGACGACTCCTGGGGCTGTCTCGTGCCCCTTACCGTCGGCGTCTTCGCGTACAAGTCTGTGCTGAAGCAGCTGCAGGCCATGGCCGAAGTCCCGATGGCGAACCTGCTCGTGGATTGGCCCGCCGCTCACACGTTGTCGAAGCCCGGCAGCAGCCGCCTTGAGAGCCTTGCCGGGAGTCCATGGAAATCCATGACGGGCGGCGCTTCGTCCGCCGCCCCGCCGCCTGAATCCCCGCAGCCGCCGCTGTACGAGGGTGTGGAAGCCGCGGAGATGGAGGGACTCGCCGAGCGCTTCGCCGCTAGCACGGACGATCTCAAGAACCGGACGCCGCTGTTGCTGTCGCCGCCGCTCGTGGGAGTGAAACTGCCTACCGGGTGCCGGTTCGACATTTCTCAGCGGGTGGCGGTGGCCCAGGTGTTGCGGCAGAGAGTTAGCCTTGTTCAGGGACCTCCAGGTAATCGTTTTGGCGAGGAATGTTCTTTATCGGGAAGTTTGTTTGTCGGTTGGATGCGTACCTCAATGAGTTCTTTGTTGTTAATCGATTTTTTTCTTTCTGGCTGGGCCCATCTGTCATGGACAGCTGGGCGTTGAAACGTTGAGAACTTTTAGAAACTGCATGTTCTCAAATAATTTTTCTGGAACGTTTTTTTCAGGGTTACTCACGGAGTAGAACCGCTCCGCGGAGCGTTTTTTTTTTTTTTAGTTTCACGGAGCGGTGCGGAGCGTTTTTTTATATTTGAAAATATCACGGAGCGGTGCGGAGCGGTTTATCCGAGGGCAATAGTCTCACGGAGCGGAGCGGTTTTTTTTCTGGTGTCACTGAGCTGTGTGGAGCGGTTAATCCGTAGTGCGGTTATTTTCACGGAGCGGTTTTGTATACTCCGTAGCATAAACCGAGCAAAACCGTGTCCTTGAGGACAATTATCCGTCAGAAAAAACCGTCAAAACCGCACGGACATCCGTACAAAATCGACGGAGTACCTGCAATTTCTTCAAAAACGTCGGGTTTCGTACACCGAAAAACGACTTTTCCACACGGTGTGCTGTGGTTGGAGGCCGCCGGTGACACCGTATGCGTCCTCGTCGCTAGGACAGCCCAAACAGACCAAAAAAATCGCCCAAACAGCTGAAGTTGAGACCAGAGTCACCAACAAAGACCAAGCCGGAACTTCCTCACGCCCCTGAAATATTATCTCCCCCCCACTGCATCTCCCCCTCACGCCACTTTCCCTCCCCCAGGCACGGGCAAGACGTTCCTCGGCGTGCTGCTGGCGCAGATCATCCTGGCGTCGACGGACCAGAAGATCGTGTGCGTCTGCTACACCAACCACGCCCTCGACTCCTTCCTCGAGGACCTCCTGGACAAGGGGGTCACCGAACTGGTGCGCATCGGCGGCGGCAGCAAGAACGCCAAGCTGGACCGGTACCAGCTGCGGAGCCACCAGGCCCAGGGCTTCAACCGGGTGCAGAACCGGCAATTCGCGATCCTCAAGGAGGCATTGGAAGAGTCGCAGGCCCGGATCGACGAGGTCCAGAAGACGAGCGGGCTCAACCGTAAGCCCGACAAGATGTACGTCGTGGCGTGGCTGGAGGACGAGGACTCCGAGGCCTTCCAGGAGCTCCAGATGCCGGAGGGCGGTGATGGAGAAACGGTCGTCGGCAGGAGGGTGAGAGGGTTCCAAAGATGTCAATTGATCTGTGGTCGTTCGTGGTCAACGGGTATCCTCGTCGCCGCTGCTGCGCCCAGCGAATGTTGTGTTTATATTTAATGTTCTCCGTGAAGTTGACTAGCGCTCCGTTAGCGTTTTCTCAGGGACCGACTTTCCCATTAAACGGGTAGCTTGTTCACGCCTTCCTTCTTCGGCCATCACAAAAACTGTGTCGAGAACTTGAAAAAAATTCACTCCATTTCAAGAGGTGCCACCATGCGCGGTCCTGGAGGGACGAGTCCCACGCGAAAAACTCGACGAACACAATCGCCCGACTCCTTTGTAGAATACCAACCGTTTTCTCAACGGTACACCGCGATGCCCCAATATCACTTCACTTGCAGGGCCAAGCCCTCACGAGCGCGTCTATCGTCCGCACGTGGCTGGACGGGAAGCAGAAGCCCTCCGCCCTCCTGCAGCAGCCAACAAACACCACGTCGTCAGACTCCGGCGGTGGCGACGGCAGCATCAACAGCAAGCGGCTGTCGACCGGCGGCATATGGGCGTTGGACAAGAACGCCCGCAAGGCCAGGTGGGCCGGGTGGGAGGCCGCCATCAAGGCGGAGGTGGCCAAGAAGGTGGCCAAGAAGGTCAAGGCCCACGACAGGCTAGCGCGGGAGCTCTCCGAGCTCCAGCGCCAGAAGGACGTGCAGCGCGTGCGGGCGGCGCGGGTAGTCGGCTGCACGACGACGGGGGCGGCCATTCACCATTCGCTGCTGGCGGAGGCGCGGTGCGGGGTGGTGCTGGTCGAGGAGGCGGCCGAGGTCCTGGAGGCGCACGTCCTGGCCGCGCTCGGGGACTCCACCAAGCACCTCATCATGATCGGTGAGGGGTCCTTTCGTGGGTCACGTTTGCGTTGTTGTTGTCGTTGGTGGTCGTAGGTGTATTGTTGTTGTTGTTGTTGTTGTATTTTTTCTTCATCTTCTCCTCGGTTTTCTAGTGTTGTTGGTGCGCGGTGTTGTCTTGTTCTTGTTGCTGAGGCGGAAGCTGGTACCGCCGGCGTTGTTCTGCGCTTTCGTCTCGTACATCGTAGACCTCGCTCGCCGCGGACGCCCTCGCAAGACTAACTCCAGGTTCTTACGCCTCGGCGGAAACTGCGCAGTTTGCCCACACGACGGCAAATATCCCGCCCCGTTTTGACCGACTGCTTCTTCCGCCTCCTCTCTGTCCTTCCCTATGTAAACCACCTAGGCGACCACAAGCAGCTGAGGCCCAAGGTGGAGCAATACAGCCTGAGGGTTGAGAGCGGGAGGGGGTTCGACCTGAACGTCAGCCTGTTCGAGAGGCTCGTCAAGGCCGGGTACCCGCATACGACGCTAGAACTGCAGCACCGGATGCCGCCCGAGGTGAGGCGATCGACCGGGCTGGCTGTGTGTTTTCAGATGCCAAGTGCTGAAGATGCTCATTGTCATCGTAGGGGGTTCCAGGATTAGGAGTCTTAATGGCACGAGGGGGGGTTCGATGCCGCTCGCCGTTTCTGATCTGTGTTACCTGTCGATGGCGGGTTGTGCCCTGTTGAGGATATCTGACCGACGATTGCATGAACCCCGATCGAGCCCTCCAGATACATGTGTTGTTGCAACAATGAAGTCTCTTGTGGGCCAAGTCAAAAGTATTCCTCGCCACGTGATCTCATCGGCGAAGGTGCGTGTGTTCGAAAACTGTTCTTCTGCGCGCAATACGTTGGGGGGATGCGCTTGCCCGGCACCAACAACAGCAACAGACACAACCTAGACAACCTCCCCCCCCCCGCCCCTTGCCTACCGACATCACGCGCGCACCCTAGATCTCTGCGCTGGTCAAGGGACTCACTTACCCGGGGCTACGCGACGGGCCCGGGACAGCCAATCGTCCACACGTCCTAGGTATCCGTGACCGCGTGTGCTTCGTCGGTCACCACCACAACGAGGAGTCGGCGGCTTCGATGCGCCAGCGCCAAGACGACGGGGTGTCGGTGTCCAAGGTCAACGGGTACGAGGTCCGGATGGTGGCGAAGACCGTCAAGTACTTGCTGCTGCAGGGGTACGAGCCGGACCAGGTGCGTGGATTATCGCATCGATTATTGCGCGGTCTGGCTGAATGATCGCAGCTAATGCGTAGTCTGGTAGTAGCAGCAGCAGCGATCGTATGGTGGTTGTTGTTGTTGCTTTCTTCACAATTCTGTTCATCCCGTGCCCCAGGAGTAATGCTGTCGCGCAACTAAAAACCGTTCCGATCTCTCTGCCCAGAAGTGGTTGCAGTGTAGGAGAAAACAGTAGAGTGAGAAGACCAGGTTCATTCGTTGGCTAGCCAGCCGCTTTGTTGTCCAAATAGGGTTGTTTTTCCTGCCCACGTGCGAACACGTTCTGCTGGCCTTGTTTCTTTCGCTATCGTTCTGGAACGTCCGGTGAAGAGGGTGATCTTGTTGCTTCTCCCGCTTGACTCTGCCTGTTGCAGATCGTCGTGCTGACGCCGTACCTCGCTCAGCTCCGGGAGCTACGGGATGCGATGGACGGCACTGTGAGCGACCAGGACGCCTCCGATCTCGCGGCGGCTATCCGGCTGGGCGACGGCACCAACGAGCAAGGAGATGGAAAGGGCGGCGGCGGCAACGGCGGCGGCGGCGGCTCTGCTAATGCGAGGTCGAGAGTCAGGGTGGCAACGGGTGAGGGGTTTCGTGTGGTGATTTCTAGAAAACTTTTCCAGTAGTCGTGTTCGGCGTGGGGTCAAAAAGCTCTGTTTGTTTTTTGCAAAGGACTGCCGCGTGTTGGAGGTTTCTCTCGCCCTTCTTTCGTTACGCAGATCTCTGGGAGTTGCTCCGAAACGATCCCTTCGCTACCCAGAATAATATCGTTCCTGGAATAGAGGGAAGGGAAAACCCAGGGACGTACGAAAGTGGAGCCCGTGGCCTCACTCCCTTCTTGCGCTGTTTTCTTTTTCTCCTTCTCTGACGCCACCATGGAATACAGTCGACAATTATCAGGGCGAGGAGAGCGATGTCATCATCAGTTCGTTCGTGCGCAGCAACAGCGGCGGGCAGATGGGGTTCGTCGGAGACCCGAACAGGCTCAACGTCGCCATCTCTCGAGCGAGGTGTGTCGTTGTGTTGGTGTGGTCGTGCCCAAGTGCTTCAACAGCACGTAAGCCCGCCAGCGGTAGGCGCGCCTTCGTCGCGTAGTCCGTGCTTGTCTTTAGAACTATGCAGCGGCACCTCCTCATTTCGAACTACAACAGTGCAGCTGAACAGTGGTGGTTCAGTCCGTGAGCATGACTCCTTGAAAACCCTATGCATCTCACAGAACCCCCACCAGCCTGGCTCTGTGAAAGCGCTCAACATGGCCGACAACGTGCTTATACCCCGACACCCCCCTCCTCACGCGAAACCAACCCCCCCTCTTAGGCACGGCATGATCATGTTCGGCGACATCAACTTCTTCACGTCAGACTCCATCAGGAACAAGCCCGGCCAGCGCCTGTGGCTCGAGTTCTTGTCGCTCCTCGAGGCCGGGGGCCACGTCTACAGGGACGGGCTGCCGGTAGCCTGTGAGGCCCACAAGACGCGCGCGAACCTGATCACTCCCGAGGCCTTCGATGAGCACTGCCCCGATGGAGGCTGCCAGGCTGTCTGCGGCGCGAAGCTTTCCTGCGGTCATCCGTGCCCGCGAAGGTGAGGGGAGGGGGGGGAGCAAGGGCGTCGCTCGTCAGGTGTACAAGCCTTTAGGGTAGCGTGTTGCCGCGAAGCTATTTTGATCGGTAGAAGGCAGGACGGTGATGCTCACGTGTAGTGTACGAAATGAGAGGAGGAGGGCTACCGCACGCGCGGGCGTTGGCGTTGGTGTTGCACCTTCATCGTCGGTACAGGGTGCATCAGAATGTATTTGCGAATGTGTCGCGAGAGTTGCTTCACGTGTAACGCCTAGTTTTTTCCCTAGCACTTCGTATATGTGGTAGCAACGAGCGCGTTGTGGTGCTGGGTTCCTTCGTGCGTCGTGGGAACAAATTTACAGCAACAAGCTTCGCGCTTCGTCGACAGAGCCCCCAACCGAACAGGATCACGGAGCCCCCCCCCCCACCTCCACCCACGTGTAACTTCTTCGTGCGTCCCCTATCTCTCTCTACCGGCGGTGTCGTATTCCCCAACAACGCCGCCAGGTGTCACCCCGGAGACGACCAGGACCACGAGGGCGCCTCCTGCGCGGTGCTCCTAGAGGAGACCTGCCCCAAGGGACACAAGTCGAAGCGCCGCTGCTCCAAGGACCCCGCGGGGCTCCCCTGCCGGCCGTGCGAGCGCGAGGCACGCGCAGTGGACCGCGAGATCGCCCGCCACGCCGAAGCTAAGGTGGCCAGGGAGAGGGAGCGGGAGGCGGCCACCGCCCGGCTGGCCGAGGCCCGGAGGGGTGCCGCCCAGGAGCGCGAGAAGCTGGCCCACGAGGCCGAGCTGCTGCGGCTGGAGCGGGAGACGCAGCGGGCAGTGGTCGACGCCGAGAGGACACGGTTCTCCAAGGACAGCGCTCGCGCCGAGCTAGAGCGGGCTCGAGCTGCTCCTGCTGCTGCTGCTGCTGCTCCGGTTCGCGATGGAAAAGCGGCCGCCGCCTCTTCAACCCAGAAGGCCGCCGGGAAGAAGAACCGAAGGTCGGTGGCGGCCGCAAAGGCTACGAAGACTGGCAAGACCAAGCAGGAGACGACGACGGCCGCCCCTCGGGGATTCACCCTCTTCCTCATCGCCCAGGCGGCGGCGAACGGGAGCGCCAGCGGCATCATCGCCGCCCTGGAGGCCGTACCGCCGGGGGAGCGGCTGCGGCAGACGAGCCACGAGCTGGGAGTGGCTCTGGGAGAATCGGCCTACGACTGGTTCCCGCCCGCCACGGCCGGGGGCGAGCCCTCGCCCGCCGCGGGGGCTCCGGGCCCGCGGACCGCCCAGGCGATGGACATGATAGCCTCCGGAGAGGTGGTCAAAGCCCGCGCCATCCTCGCGACCGTCGCCCGAGGCACCTCGGCGGCCGACAACAGCACCGATGGGGACAACAACCCGCAGGCCGGAAAGGGGAAGAAGACGAAGACACCGGATCCGTCCGCGCTGTTCGCACTGGCGCTGTGCGACCACGACCTCGCCGGCGGCGGGGGGGCTGCCGCCGCTCGGCACCTCGCGGAGCTTGATGCGGTCGTGCCACGCCTCTGGCCCGGACCTCCTGACGGCCGCCCGCCCCCGGACGCCCGAGCCTTCCCCCTCGCAGCGCTCGTACGCGCAGCTCTTTTGTCGTCGTCGTCGTCGTCGTCGTTGTCGTCGTCTTCCGCTTCAGCCGCCCCCGCAGCTCCCTCTTCGCCTCCGCCGTCGGAGGAGGAGGAGAAGGAGAAGGAGGAGGAGGAGGTGAAGGAGGAGGAGGAGGAGCAGGGTGCCCTAGACCCGAAGGCACGGTCGTGCGCGCTGGCCGTAGCGTTTCTCCGAGCACCTGTCCACGCCCGCAGGGTCGGCAGGGTCGACTCGCAGGCGTGGACCACGCGGGCGGAGGCGGTGGTCAAGGAGAACGGAGGCAGCCTCGCCAGGGAACTTTGGGGGGCCCAAGGAGGAGGGCCCAGCGGCGGCGACGGCCAAGACGGGAGCCCGGCCGGCTGCGGGGTAGAGGGGCAATGGAAGAGGCTGCAGACCAGGTGGGGCGTCTCGAGCGAGGGCATGGACTCGCTGCTGGAGATGTCGGGCCTCGACGCCATCAAGGCGGACTTCCTCAGCGTGGCAAAGCTGGTGGTGATCGACAGGGAGCGCGGGTACGACCCTTCGGCTAGGTCCTTCAACGTCCGCCTGGAGGGGAACCCCGGCACCGGTGAGAAAGCAGCAGCAGCAGCTCTCGCATCAGGGTAGAAAGCCAAGGGCAAATAAAACTGTTGCTGCGCAAGAATGGACAGAGGGGCGTCATTGTGACTTAAGAAACAGCAGCTCTCGCAACCAAGGAGCAGGGTAGCAAACCCGGCTGAAGAAAACCATTGACACGCAAGATCAAACACAGGCGTCGTTGAGACTTGCCGTTTAACTGGGTGTCTCCAGTTTTGGCGAGTGCGTTCCCGTCTCTCCGCTCCTGTTTCTAAGCCCCTCCTCCCTCCCCCAATACTTCAGGAAAGACAACCGTGGCCAGGCTCTACTATCGGCTTCTGAAGGACCTGGGAGTGTTCGCCTCGGCAGAGGAGCGTGCGGCAGACGCCAGGGCCGCCGCGGAAGCGGCGGCGAAGAAGAAAGCCGACGACGCGGCGAAGGCCAGGCAGGACGCCGAGCGCCGAGCGTTTCAGAGCGCCGGCCTCCCGTACACCGCGCAGAAGCAGCAGCAGCAGCAGCAGCAGCAGCAGCAGCAGAACCCCCCGGCGACGCCCAGGGCGTCCGCTTCCTCCACCACCACCGCCGCCGCCGCGGCATCGGTGGCCGGCTTTGTGGAGACCACCGGCACCGACCTGGCCGACAATGGCGTCGGCGGGCTGAAGGACATGCTGAAGAAGATTCGGGAAGCCGGAGGAGGTGTGCTGTTCGTGGACGAGGTGATGCGGATTGCTTTGCTGCGTGGGTGGCGCTGCTGTTGCGGCGCTCGAGCATCGAGGCGGGTGGGGTCGTGCCCAACCGCTGCTTTGGGCCTCCGCTGCTTTTTTCGTCGGCTGTTGTCCGTGTGCTACTGCTGTGCTTGACTCGTGTTAGATCATATTATAACATTCATGGATACGTCGATCGTTTGATGGAGAACGCGTGGGGTTCTCGCTCCCCAGACATATTCTCTCGCGCCTGCCGCAAAACGAAGGTGACGTGCGGCCCACCGTTGCACGTAAACCATCACACTTCACCAATCCCAACAGAGGGTCCGCGGTTGTGAAAGTGTTGCCGAGGTTCATGTAGCTCATCGTCGGCCACACACAACTAGTCTTGGTTCGTATGAGGACGCTTATGATAATGTCTTTCTTTTATTATCCACCCTCGAACAGGCGTACACGCTCGAGCCCCAGTCAGGCGGCGGCGGGAAGCAGGTTCTCAACTTCCTGCTGGCCGAGATCGAGAACCGCCGGGGGGAGTTGGTCGTGGCCTTCGCCGGCTACGCCAAGAACATGGAGACCCTCTTCGAGTTCAACGAGGGCCTCCCCAGCCGCTTCCCCAAGGTCCTGCGGTTCGAGGACTACAGCGACGCCCTCCTCCTCGAGATCTTCAAGGGGCTCATGGCCAAGAAGAAAGGGCTGGGTACGCTCCACTTCGGTGATTCTGCGGAGGAGCAGGAGGACCCGGAGAGGTGGGCCAAGGTGGCCGTCGCTCGGCTCGGCCGGCGGAGGGGGTCCCGCGGATTCGGAAACGCCCGCGCCGTCCGGGTGCTCTTCGACCATGTCCTCGAGCGACAGGCGAGCCGCCTCAGCAGCGGAGACAACGACAACGGCGGCGACGACGACGACGACGACGAAGACGACCCGTATGAGCTCACAAAGCCCGATCTCCTCGGCCGGTCGGTTTCGAGCCTCGACGAGTCGGAGAGCTGGAGGACCCTCCGGGACATGGTCGGGCTTGGCGCGGTGAAGAGCACGGTGCTGGCGCTGGCGGAGGTGGTGCAGACGAACCGCGTGCTGGAGGAGGCCGGCAAGCCGCCGAGGGACATCGCGCTCAACCGTTGCATGCTCGGGAACCCGGGCACTGGTGAGGAAGTTCTCCACCAGTGCTGATCCGCGTGCTAACACCAAGGCCCTCTCTCTGTTTCTGTGATTCTAGCTATTAATAATAGTCAACCGTGGGGGTGACGGTTGTCTGCACGCTCGCGTGTCTGCCGTGCAGAAGATTTGTCCGAAACGCAGACATTTCGCCAGATGAGGAGGGTGGAAGCGGGAAGGGGCATAAGCACGCCGTTCCACGTGACCCAATTTTTTACCTAGGTGTTTACTACCGTGGGAGACACAGACAGCGTCCCAGCGGTGTGCCCCCCCGTCCTCCTGGCTCTAACACTGTATTTCCAACATCACCTGACATGCTTTTTCTATTCCCCGACTCACGCGGCATCGTGGGGCGCGCCACTAACCCAGGCAAGACAACGGTAGCAATGCTGTTCGCCGGCATCCTGGCGGACCTCGGGCTCCTCTCTAAGGGCGAGGTGGTCCTCAAGACCGCGTCCGACTTCGTCGGCTCCGTCCTCGGCGAGAGCGAGTCCAAGACCCGCGCCATCCTCAAGGCTGCCGAGGGCTGCGTCCTGGTCATCGACGAGGCCTACTCTCTCCGCGCCGGGAGCGGCGTCGGCTACAAGGGGGGCAGCGGCGGGGACCCGTACCGCACCGCCGTGGTGGACACGCTCGTGGAACAGGTGCAGAACGTGCCGGGGGAGGACCGGTGCGTCCTGCTGCTGGGGTACCGCGCGGAGATGGAGGAGTTCATGCGAGACACCAACCCCGGGCTGGCGAGGAGGTTCGCCCTCGACAACGCCTTCAGCTTCGAGGACTACAAGGGTGCGTGAGAATATGTGTTTTTTCTTGTCCTGCGGGGTGAGCGTGACGTTGATGTGCAGTGCAGGAGACGTTTCTTTTTTTGGTCCAAGCAGTTTGGGTCATGCCCACACGACCCAATATTCAGCCTGGAACTTTTCGGGGTAAGAGACTCGCCCGATCTGGCGAAGAACAGAACAAACACGCACATTCGGTTGTTGTTAGCTTGAGGTGGAAATGGGTTTTGAAGGCGTCTGTTTGGGCGGCCAGTATTGACAGAGGGAAGAGAGTGCTGAACTCTTCTCGCATTCAAAATCGAAGGCAAAGTACCGCAGGAGGGGAGGGTAGAGAGAAGCTCTTCTGTGTGACCACGGGTTGGAGTAAACGGCACTAGTGCTGTGAGCGCTGATTTGAAGTGAAAATTAAAAAAAAAAAATTGACTTCAAAGTTCCGCTGCGTTGAGGGTTGCCCACACACGGTCTGGCCCCTTGACCAGCTGTACAGAAAATTGACGATAGCTTTTCTCCAGGTGTTTCCACGCAAAGGACGGTGCTACGAATGTAGACGTGACGATCACAGGCACCTCACGATGTCGAGGCATGATCCTTTCAGTCGCCTTCCACGGTGACGGGGCCCCCTCGCGTCGCTCGCCAACGCCCGCTACACACGCACACCAACGCCTTGCTGCTGTGTTTTTTGTGCCTGCCGCCGTTCAATTGTTGTCCGCCGCTCGCTACACACAAACGCCCACATAAAAACACCTTGTCGTTGTTATGTTCTGCGTGCCTGCCCGCTGTGTGTTTTGATCCTGCAGACGAAGAGCTCCTCAGCATCCTCCGCGGGAAGCTCCATCGAGAGCACCTCACGGCCGGGGTGGAGGCACTCATGGCCGCCGCCGACGTGCTCAGGAAGAAGCGGAAGACGGCCTCGCACTTCGGCAACGGCGGCGAGGTGGCCAACCTGCTGAGCGAGGCCAAGCTCCGGAAGGAGAAACGCCGCAAGGACGGCTCTTTGGAAGCCAGGTGTGAAGCCGTTCTAACGTTCCTCGGGGAACGGGGGGACGACCTTGATCAATGAAATGGCTCGTTCTCGGGTGGCCGTGTGGGAGGGTGTTGCCCGTTGATTGGTGCAAAAGAGGATATCCGCCGGAACAGTCAGGACTACGATGACTGCTGCCGCGAAAACGCACAGTTTTTGTTTCGTATTTTGGTGCGTGGACTAGGAGGTTGGGTGGCCCGTGGACGCCACTCCCCGTGCACCACGCACGCCTTTCTGCCGTCGCGATTGTCCACCACGGGCCCCCCTGCACAGCGGTGCTCATAGTTCCATGAGGGAGAATGGCGATTCGAACGGAAAACTGGTATAAAAAAAAAGCATCGGGTACGTGAAGATACTCAACGGCAAGGTGCGCGCGGCGCATCGCCAGCCCATTATTGCGCGGACGGTGGTGTATTGAATTCTTCACGACCGATTTCCACCCCACCATGCACACACGAAACTCCCACGCACGCAGGCTGGACCCGGAGCTCCTGCCGCAAGACTTCGACCCGGAGTATGGCGTCGGCCCGATAGATGGCGCCGCTCTCGAGGACGACCTGTTCGGCGACCTCATCGGCTGCGCGAACATCAAGTTACAGCTGACGCGGATCCGCTCGACGTTCGTCCACGCGCAGAGACTCGGCCGCGACCCTCGTGAGGTGCGTGCCTGCTTCTCGGCAATACCGAGCGCCCTCTCTCTTTTTCTTGCGGCCGTCGGTACGCCGTTAATTTTAAGCACTTCCAGACGCGTCCGGACGTCCCCGGCGGAACAAAGGATTTGATTCTTACACATACACACACGTGCCCCCACAACATTCCGATTTTTTTCAAGGCAGCAACAACACCCGCACCCAGACACAAACGAAAGCGGCCACATCACCTCCGTCACCCTCCCGCAATGTTCCAGAAACCTTAAGCGTACAGAACATCCACGCAAGCAAATATGGCCGTGGCGCCATTCCCTTGACCGCGCTTTTCGGCGCCCTGCAGGCCATCAACCTGAACTTCCGTTTCACGGGGGCCCCGGGCACCGGCAAGACTACGGTCGCCCAGCGCGTCGGCCGCATGTTCAAGCAGCTCAGCGTGATCCACTCGGACGACGTGGTGTCCTGCTCCCCTTCGGACTTCACCACGGGGTGAGCATCTCGGGGGTGGGGGGGGTGGGTGATGGTGGGTGCACTCGGGTAAACGCATGCCGTAGTCGTTAGACCATTGACCTTGCATCCACCCAATGCCAGAAATTGAGTGATATATGTGCCTGGGGGGGGGGGGGCTTCTTCCCAACGGAGTGGGTATCTTGTCTCGTAACTGCTGCAGACAGTCGCACCGCGTCTACGCTATACTGGCGGGGATCGCTGTTGGCGCTTACTCTTTTCCTACAGATGTCTCCTTGGCAAGTCGACAAAGTTTCAAACGCAGCAGGTCATCATCTTCTGACGAGTGGTAGTAGGATCCGAACCCCGAAGCTCGTGTTGTCCCCTACGCCCAGTCCGCTAGCTCTCCAACCTTGCAAACAAATGAAGTACACCCGATGGACGCCCTGGAGGGTGTCGCCGCGTGCTGCCCACTTGAAATCAGCGCCTGTTGATTGGTAAGAGTGTTGTCGGTGTTTGTTTTTCTTTTGTTTCGCAGCTTCATTGGACAGGCCGCCCTCAAGACCAAGGAGATCCTGGACAAGGCTATCGGTAAGGTTCTGTTCATCGATGAGGCGTACGGCCTGAACCCTCGCCACGGCGGCGGCACGTGGTCCTTCATGCAAGAGGTGAGTACACGGATTTGAACGTCCCGCATGTGCCGAAAAACGACCAGTTTGTCCGCCACGTTCATCAACAGATTTTCTAGAGTGCTAAACAGCCTCTCCTGTTTATAGTTTAAAGACCGAAGCTCCGGGTGTACTTTCCCCGAACACGTTCTTTGCGGTGTTTAGGTGGGGAGTTGAGTGCTTGCGAGGCGTGATTATTTTAGTATTATGCCTTTCGTGCCTATAGTAGAAGTGGAAAGAGCAATATCATCCAAAACATGACGGAAGGACGGATTGAATCATTTTCCCGCTGAAAGACTTAGGTGTGCACACCGCAGAGAGATTCTTCTGCGTCACCCCCCCCCCCTCCCCCTCCGGATCGGAGCTCTTAAGTTCGACAGGAAAATGCATAGGGTAGCCAGAGACTGCCAACTGCCACGGTGAAACAAAAGGGATGTACAAAAAAACAACGGCGCCCCGTCTTCACAATCGTGATCAGCTCAATCTTGTCAACTTAATTATTTTCGTGCAGGTTGTCGACCAGCTGACGCAGTGCTTGACGGACGACAAGTACAAGGGGAACATGGTGGTAGTGGTGGCGGGCTACGCGCACGACATCGACGAGCTGATGGAGTCCAACCCGGGCCTGGCAAGCCGCTTTCCAGAGACCCTCCACTTCCCCAACTTCGGCGTGGACGACTGCTGCCGCATGCTCGAGTCCTCCCTCAAGAGGATGTTCAGCACGGACCTCGCCCCCGAAGCCACGGGCGCTCTGCGGGGGCTGCTGCTTCCCGTGTTGCAGGCGAGAAAAACCGACCACCCTCCCCACCCCCCAGTAGGGTAGAAGATTGGTAGCTCGATTTAGTCCTGTGTAATTCTGGTGGTGCCGTCGGAACGGTTCAAGCGGTGCTGCGGAATGATTTGGTCTATGAGCAGTAGTGTCTCGGGGCGTCCCTGTTGCCTCGTGTTGAGCTTCCTCCTCGACATGCAAGCGCTTCCGTTTTGTCAGCTAAGGACACACGCCCTGGCTTACCTCCCGCAAACGCTCGCCTCATTCCAAGACTGCCGTTTTAGCGCATCATGACTTCTTTGCTCTGCGACAGCAAACCCACCACCATCATGCCGTATCGCAAAACACTTCCTCCGGCCTCCTCCTTTTCCACTGAAAAACACCTTCGCGTACGTCCAGGCTCCTCGCTTCGGCAACGGTCGCACCATCACCGACCTCACCAAGCACATCTTCACCGAGATCGGGATGCGCATGGGTGACGACGGACAGGACAGCGTCGGCGGCAACGACGACCACCGGGCCTCGGTCGAGGGCATCCGCCGCTCCGCGACCGCCGTCCTCCAGCAGATGGCCAGGGTTGCCGGCACCACCACCAACACGAATCCTGCCGCCGCCGCCGCCGCCGCCGCCGTTCCCGAGGCTGTGTTTTCCGCCGGAAACCCACCGGTGCGCCAAGTTCCCCAAACGACGACCGCGAAGAACGTGACCGATACGACGCGTACCGCCGAGGAGCGGGACGACACGGACACAGACACGGACCACGAGGAGGATGTCGACCCCTTCTTGCCCGTGGAGGACATCTACGTCCTGCAGGAGGCCTGCGAGGTCGCGGGGGTGCCCCCTGACAGCCCTGATCTCGGCGACGGCGAGGTCGGCGAACGGCTTCGGCGGGCCCTCGTTCTCCCGAGGGCCGAGGGAGGCATCGGCCTGTCGCCGCAACAGGCGCGGGCCTTCCTGCGGAAGCTCGCCACCGACAGGGCCGGGCTGTCTCGCCTCCGGCGGGAGGAGGCGAGCGCGGCGGCGCGGCCCGTCGCCGAGGCCGAGGGAGCGCTGGCGGAGGTGGAGGCGGCGCTCCGGGAGGCCGGGGACGATGGTGAGGACGAGGAGCTGCTGGCCACGCTCGCGCGGGTCCGGCGCGCCAAGGAGGCCGCGCTGGAGAAGGCCAGGGAGGAGAGGGAGAGGCAGCTGGCCGTGGATGCGGCGTCGAGGGCGGCCCTCGCGCACATGGGCGTGTGCCCGGCCGGGTTTCAGTGGATTCGTCAGGGCAGCGGCTGGAGGTGTGGGGGAGGCACCCACTACGTGTCCGGCAGCGCTGTTGCGGCGGAGATGGCGCGCGGCGGGGGGGGCTCCTAGGCTTTTTTTCATGGCCCTGAAGCGAGGTAAGGGAGGTGGAACAACAGCGTTCAAGGATACAATAGCACTGGAGCGACCGTTGGTAGCGAAATGTAGAGGTTACCGTGGGGTACACAAAACCCGTCGGGGGACTGATTGAATGGTATATTTTTGGGGACGATCTAGGAAACAGGATCGGACTGCAAGTCATAGAGACGGTGCCCAGCGCCGTCCGAAGACAGCGAGAGGGGACTGTTGAACGCTCGCGACCAACGTGTGATGCTTGCGCGAAAAGAGCAATTCCGAAAACAACGTGGTGTCATGGGAACTGGCAAATCGCTTCGATCGATTTAGATCAACATTGCACTCTCAGAGGGCCACTTGCCGTGATAACATGACGGGATGCTCGGCGACATTTAGACATATGCTGTGCGACGGTGGTGTGGGTTGAAATCTAAGTGGGGGGGGGTCGTCCCGCATCTATTCTGGCTCCGGTTTGCAGGTCCTTCGGCGCATGTACCTGGCGTATCAGCCGGGGTCACGTAAGAGGAAGGTCACACAGCACAAGAGTTTTTTTTCACATTGTTTTTGTTTTTTTGCCCCCACCTTTCCCCCTGCGGTGCTTACCTTGGTTTTTATTGCGGGACGGGTTCAGCCATCGCTTTCCCTCGTCGATCGTGAAGCCGAAGTGCGTTTACTCACGGCCTACGGCCGTAGATCGTTTTCAACATTCGGAAAGAAACCTTCCCGGAGAAATTCGAACCCACAACCTGCCGCTAGGGAGTGGTGCGGATTGGCCACTAGGAGATCACGACTTAGGGGAAGCCGTAAGATACAGGAGTACGCCGCGCGATGTTGCTCTAGTTCTTCCGGATGTTGTAGTTGGCCAGCTCGTCAGAGTTGCTACGCGAAAGAAAACATAACGCCGAGAAAGGTCAATCCTCGTTAGCCGTTCGTGACGTCAGGAGGAGGAGTGATCCCACTGACGCTCCTCTTGACGTTACAACGGCGGACAAGGGGTGGTTTTTGCGCGGCACACACAAGGAGCAACGGATGAATGCTCCAACCACGACGCGACAATTGGATGGATTGAAAGGAGACACTCGCAGTTCCAGCGTACGTGGCCGGATCGTAGGTGGCAGACTTTGCGTGTAAGGCAGATATTCCATGGTAGGGATCGGAAGGAACGAGACAGCGGCTTGCTGATATCGTTCGTGCTACGCGTTTGAGAACATTCACAATTCTTGAGCGACGTGGAATCTCATGCTCATGGATGTAGATCTTTTCTTGCCAACCTAAGCTTGACTTGATGTTCAGAGATAGCTTCACCCCGCTGTGTTGCATTCAGGTGTCCGCGAACAAGAATGTAGTGTGCCGAAAAGAACGCGCAGGTTAGATATCACGCCGACCGTGATGATGAAGAGTCTTTGCGCAACCATCTGTGCGTGATTGAAACTCGCGTGGAGTGGCGATGGGCATGCTACATAAGCCAGCGAATGCGCCAACGAGTACCACGTCGTCATCGTTCTGGGGTTTTCGGACAAAGAATGCTTGTGTTTGTGTGGGTGGATCGCAGACCCGGCAACAAGAGCCTGTAGGAGGGTTAGGGTGGGAAATTTGCACTACAACTAGCTGCGTTGGGTTTTGGAGGAGGCGAACAGGTAGGTGCAGGGTATCGTATTCGTTGTCATTCCTCAACAGCTGTAGTATTTGGCAACAAAACGGCGCACACGTTCCTTGTGCTTAAGAAATGTTGCAAATTAGCGACCGGGATTGCCCAACCTGCGGCTTGGTTCGATGGAAGGCGGGGCTGTGGTTCGAGGCCTTGGGGAAGGAAAAGGGCCAACGGGGCTCGGGGAGGCGGGTTGAGGTTGCCCAAGAAGGTTTGCAAAGTAGGGGCAGAAGCGACGGTACGTAGTAGTGAGAGAAATAATACTTCGTACGTAATAAGTGGCGTTTACGTCATTCACGTGGTTTTGAAGGATCGCAGCGTACACCTCAATCAATCATGAACCGACTAAGTAACCATTGTAGACTACATTCAGGTGCCATACTGTCCTAAGAAGTGTCCACAACGAGATCAACTACGCGAACCAACCGCAGTGTAGCAGATCGGCGAAAAGCATCAAGCTGAGAGTCTGCGTCCGACAACCTGAACTTCCGACAAAGCCTCATATCACGCTGAGTATGGTACCTGGTAGCCTATACGGGGAAGTAGTTGAAAAGCAGCAGTTGCTCCACACAGATATTCACTATTTAGCGCACGAGAAGGCGCGCGGACTGCTGCGATCGATTGAGGTCAGGCTATGGCGGTGCTAACATCTCGCATTTAGTGATTCAAGTTTCTCGTGCGCTGAGCCCAGTAAATCTTCTTTCAGCCAACAACCATCGATTGTTCTTGTTCTTTCGACGAAAATGAACCTCCCTCATCGATTTCTCGGTTGGGGCACATCTCTCTAGAGTGGACCGGCCGTTTGTTGCATTTATTTACAAGGGCAAGGGCAAGCGCGTCAACGGCGACGAACGGCGGAGCGACCGGGCGGAAGAAGGCTGCTCAAGGCCGCCCGAACGGCTCAACCAACCAACGGCAAAGAAAACGTCGGACGATGAATTTATTGCACGGTGGTAGCGTTGTGACTTGTACTCCAAAAACCCCAAAAATAATCCAAAGTAATTACAAGTAATTATTATTATAAAAAAAACGCACAGATTTAAATTGTAGCCCGCCCCCGTGCCTCCCGGAAGCCGCGTTGACCGGCCGCCGTCACCAATAGCGCCATCGCGACGGATCCTGCCACCCTCCACCAATAAAGGCGACGCCGAAGCCGCAGTCACCGCCGGCTGTACATCGTCCACACCACCAACACCAACACCAACACCCCGGTCGCGAAGGAGTTGGCGAGTTCTGCCTCGCTCGGACGGGCTCCGCCCCAGCCGGCTGGTGAGGCCCCTCCTAGCGCGCTTCTGACACCTCTCTGGGGGCCGACGCGGGCACGTCATATCGCGGAGTTTACGCGGGCCAGTGCGATGCCCAGCTCGTCCCACACCGCCTACGGCGCGTACGCGAGGAAGCGGTTGGGCATGGCGGGGTCAGGCGGCTTCGCCGTCACGTACGCATCCTCCTGGAGGAGGTCGGCGAAAGAAACCTGGCCGACGTGGACGCGCCAACGGTGCTACCCACTCGCAGCTGCTCGCTGCACCAACGTTTGTTTGCTTCGCATCGAAACCTCTTGCTGCAGAACGCATGACAGGTCCTCCACCTACCTCTCTGGTCCGGCCTTGCGCGTCACCGCCGCCCTGCACCGCCGTCTGCTCCTCCACCCTTCCTTTCGTTACCTCTGCCCCTCGCCGCGCAGCTACATAGCTGCTTCGAAATCTCGCTGGATATATCTTAGCGCCCGTGCGTGCATGTATGTGATCTTGGCAAGCAGCGCTCGCTCCCTCGTCTATCGGGGCCCTAGAAGGACCTACTGGTCGCTATCATGTAGACTGGACTACTGTACTTTCTGTATGTACAACATTAAAATAATAGTCCACGGGGGCAAGACGGGGGATGAGCTTGACAATTACTTTTGTAGTCTATTGTACTCAGTACTCTCCGTAGTGCACGTCGTCAGTCAGACAGACGCGTCAAAGCCAGTAACTCCTCCCCCCATTCGTCTTGTTTAAATATATATATCGTGGAGTACCATATGTAGGTTGTGGTTGGAGGACCCACACATGTACACAAGTCTCCGCGTACCTCTGCTAGTCTTTCTGTGTGTATTTATTTTTGCAGCAGCAGGAAGCAGCAGCTCCAGTTGCTTTCTCGAAACACCAACCAAAAGCATCAACCACTTGCCGGATTATACCACCACCAGGGACACCGCGAGACCAAATGTATGTGCGTCTCTTCTTGTGTGAATTGTAGTCTAATGGATATATATGTAGGTTTGAAGACCAAGGAGAAAAGCCACATGCCATTGATTTCTTCGTCCACGGCAGCAGTCTAAACTTACCAGTTGTGAGTGCGAACAATGGTGACGTCCCCCCCCCGCGTCTGTCTCTCGGTACCAGGTACTCGGTACGGCTTTTTCTTTCGTGTCGGACAATGATGTCGGAAACGATTGTAACCGTTCTTCACATCGGTCGGTTTCATGTCAGGCACACGACGAGATACGGATCTTTGTAGAAAAATGACTTGATTTTGGTGGTCCTCACACACACACACAACGCGGCACAAAGAGACGACAACGAGTGCTGCTGTGCTGCTGCAGCAGCAGTCCCCACCTGGGCCTACATATCGCACGGCCACCAGACACTAGAGCACCAGCAGCACCAGCACCAGCAGAAGCAGAATCAGCAGCAGGAGCATCAGCAGACACGCACCAGCAGCTGGGTGCATCCGCTGCTGGCGCTCCCCCTGCATAGCCACAGGGAGGGGGGCGGGAGGTTAAGACGATGTCGTACTGGGAGGAAAAGTACGGCGGCGGCGGCAGCAGCAGCGGGGCGGGATATGGCGGCTCTGCTTCAAGTGCTTCACATTATGAAGGGATTCCGTCGAGCATCGCGGACGGCTCTGCCTTTGAGATAACCTACTCGACGGCGGAGAGAGGTATGTGAGAGCAGCGGTGAGCCAATACGTACACGGCTGGAGTGGCACAGAGGGAATCAAGCTGTGTACTGGAGTATTTTGGTTGTGTTGATTCTTTGGTGCAGCTTTCCTGACGTCCGACGACCCGAATAGCCGACACAACATCATCGTGTTCTTCTACTCTAGCGGGATGATATTGAAAGGCAGATGTTGCCCCAGCTTAGAAGCAACAGGGCATCGCCCTGCTACGATCGAGGCCCGCGTTTCGCTGCTGCTGCTACTGCAGCGCGCCTGCCCCCATCTCTCTGTGTTCTTGGAGCCATGGTGATGTCACAGAACAGACACTTCCGACAGCGATTTCGTCCTCCGAACTCACCCACTTTTTCTCTCCACCCACACAAACATCTGGTCTTCTTGTATTATTCAGGAAACATAAATACACACACACAAAGACTACCCATTCTTTAATGCTGTTTTTTATTTGGCATATTTGCCTGCTGTGTACATACATATGCATACGCTGCTGGTGCTGCTGTGTGTAAGCCCGCGTTCGGCTTATGACGTCTTTCGTCGCAGTGACTGCGCTGCTGGCTGTATTGCTTCTCATTTCGGTTTGCCTTCCGGCCTATTATTGTTGGCACGGTCTCCCGCCCGGGGAGAAAAGAAAACGGGAAAGGAGGTTCAGCAGCAGCCGCTGACAGCCCGCGAAAACACCGACTGACTCCTTTGTACCAACCACCACCACGCTGGCTGCCTTGTTTGAAGTATGTTTGGTGATTTGTTGTTGGTCCCCTTCCTCTCTCTCTCTCTCTCTCTCTCTCTCTCTCTCTCTCTCTCTCTCTCTTGACTTGGAGTAGAATGGTAAATACTATGTAGCTGCTGCTGCTGCTGCTGCTGCTGCTGCTGCTGCTGTCCCTCTCTCTTCTCCTGTTCCATGTCTTACCATCTATCTATCTCCTTGAGAGCCGTTCTCTGTTCAAATATTCAGCAGCCGATCCCCCTCTAGCCGGGGAATTTTTGTCTTGGAACTTCCGCGCTCTCTGAGAACTCGACGCTGCTGCGTTCGTGCCCTGTCTGCTGTTTTTGTATGCGCGTTCCTGGAGGCCATCCCCCTCCCTCGCCTCGTTGTGGTTTCGCTGGAACCCTGCTGCTTGCTTTTAACGGACGCGCATTCGTCAGTCAACGAACCCCCCATGAACTCGCCGTCCTTCCTTACCCTCCCCCTCCTTTGGTGAACACGATTATCACCGACATTACCCCGCGTACAAGTATAGGGCAGACAGAGGCTACATTGTACTATTTTTCCGTGCATGTTTTCGTTCTCTCTTTCCTGGGGTGACGTGTGCACTTATAATACAGTATTTACTTTCGGCGGGGTTTAGATCGAGGAGGATGAGGAGCATGCGTTTTTTTCGCCCCGCCGCCGCCGACACTCCGCTCACGCAAGAGTAGCCGGCGGCGTCTTTATGCTGCTTTTCATTCATCTCAACGGCTGCGTATATTCTCCAATATATGCTGCTTTAAGTACTTCCAAGTAGATACACTTGGCGTTAATATTTACTAGTGTGTACCTGTGGTTGCAGTATATCATTAGACTAAAAAAAGTGGACTTTTTTCTCTTGTACTTTTTAGAGCAGCAGTAGCAAGAAGAAAGACTCATATCAATATATCAATATCTGGCATGGCGGTTGGTATGGCGGAGGACTGTGGCTGTACGGCGATGGAGAGGGAATCAAAAGTACTTGTGCGTCGGACCTGGTGGGTGGTGTAAGCAAGTACTTGAGAGAGCTCCAGTACTCCACGGCGATTGATGATGTCCAGGTGGCTTCACACAGCCGAATAACTGCTGTAGTTCTCCGTTTCCTGTAACAAACAAACAAGAAACATAACATTTGTCTTGGTTGATCTCCTTCATTCCTGTTTGTGCAACCCTCCCCCCTTCCCTCGCGCGCGTGCCTGCAATGTGTGCGTACAGTCATGGCGTGGTTGAGGCTGGTGTTGGCGGTTATCTTCTTTGTCTTCGGGACGTACGCTCTCGTCCTGCTCTACCGCTCGAGATACATCCTCGACATCCGCGCAAGGTTTAGTTCTGTCTTGCAGTTACGATCACATACCATCAGAGTACAAGCTGATGTTGAACACAATCTAAATCATACAAACCGTATAGGCATGTTGGAAAAATTGCGCCTCCCCGGGACCGCCTTGCCCCTCTTCTTCTTATTAAAGCGCAACGAATCCACCTGTGTAACCAATTTCTCCACGACCAAGCGGATGCCACATTCAGTCGAATATGATTATGGTTCAGTTTCGGAACGCTTTCGGCGACGAGATGGTTCCAACGCCGCCATTTGCGGCACCGGCACTGCAGTGACTGCAAGGGTAATCAAATCAGGATGTGATTGTCGACCCGGCGGGTGTCGTATCTTATGCACTGGGTGTGATTTGTTGAGAGGGAACATGCGTAGTATAATAGTATGTAGTTGAATGGACGGGAGTTGGAGCGGTGGGAAGTGTCGCGCCCTCTTTCGAAGCAAGATTAAGATTGAGGTACGATAGGATAGCGCCCCCCATGAGACGAGCCCCCTCTCTCGACTAACTTGACCGCAGCAGCAATATAATTATATGTAATATATATTATATGTAAATAATACGTAGCCTGGCCGACGTTGACCCTTGATGACCCCCCACCCTCCTCCCACAACTTCCTATCCCCCTTTCCGTCGCCGCCTCCCCACGATTGTAAAACCATCGACGCAACGCTTGGGAACCAGATCGGCGCGTCTCGTCTTGATGGCAGGCTCGTCCATGGTGGTTTCGTACCTGGCGGCCGTCAACCAGTCGCTGTTCATCCTGTGGGGAGCTACCTACTCGCTGGACTGGTTCTGGATATCCCTGCTGCTGTTCTCCGTGTTGCCCCTCGTGTTCGGGAGCTACATCTGCCGCGCGCTTCGCCTGGCCGTGATTTTCCACCCGAGGGCGAAGCAGGCCCTGCCGTGGCTCATTCCGGTGAACCCTCTCTCCTCTGGTTTGGGTTGATATGATACACAACGGCAGCAGTAGTAGCAGCTGCAGCAAGAGCAGCAGCAGCTGCAGCGAGGACTTTTGGATTCCCGTTGCAGCACGTGTTGGTGCGTCTCCCCCTCCTCTCTGGCGTATCCTGTCTGCGTGCTCTGGCGTCGCGCGCGTCTTCGATATTCGTGCATGCCTGCTAGTTTGCGCCCCGATAGTTGACCGAATCATGTTTTATATCGCTCTCTCTGACAATGAGAATCCGCCCACACCCCAATGTCCCTTGGCGCGTCTTTTGCGGGGCTTTTGTACGCGTTTCGTGATGTGTGTCATGGCCTTAGATTTCTTGTGCGTACTATAAGACGCTGATTTCGTGGAGCAGCACAGCTTACTCCCTTTCGCCGTGTAGTTGTAGGTCGAAGAGCTCGAAGTAGTTTCTTTCCTGGTTGGTGGGAGTCTGGTTGCCAAGTCCACGATACACGCCTGCGTGAGCGGATGCATCGCTTCGGTGTGTGTATCAACTTTGCTGTGTTGTTTCTCCCCCCCCCCCCCCCCCCACCCCACCCCCCCCCCCAATAA